>JAUJYP020000996.1:0-48387 GCA_030674075.2 Linum usitatissimum | reverse complement strand
TAATATTTGAAAGGCATGTTGGAAATGGCTAAAACGTCAAGTTTCATCTTGGTATCACACGTAGATAATGGTCAAATGGATTTAAAAATTTATTTTAGTCGATATTGTTTTAGCGTCTTAAGAAATATTTTTAATTTCATTTGCCTATTATTTGAAGGGCTTAACATGGTGAAACTTCATTTGTTAACCATTCCCAACATACACGTCAAATATTAGCCTTTTGAAAAACTTTCAATTTTCACCTCAAAATTTGTCGATTTCCAACGTAACACCTATTGAAATGATGCATTTTGACATAAAAATTTGAAAATTTTCCAATTGGCTAATATTTTACATGCGTGTTGGAAATGGCTAAAAGTTGAGTTTCATCATGGTAACACCGTAAATAATGGTCAATGGGATTTAAAAATCAATTTTACTAGATATTGTTTTAGTGTGTTACGAAATATTTTTAACTTCATTTGCGTATTATTTGAAGGGTTTAACATGGTGAAACCTCAACTTTTAGCCATTCCCAACATAAACGTCTAATATTAGCCTTTTTAAAAAATTTGAATTTTCACCTCAAAATTTATCGAATTCCAAAGGGAAGACTTATGGAAAACACCATTTTGACATAAAAATTTAAAAATTTTCCAATCGGCTAATATTTGAAAAGCATGTTGGAAATGGCTAAAACGTAAAGTTTCATCTTGGTATCACACGTAGATAATGGTCAAATGGATTTAAAAATTTATTTTAGTCGATATTGTTTTAGCGTCTTATGAAATATTTTTAATTTCATTTGCCTATTATTTGAAGGGCTTAACATGGTGAAACTTCATTTGTTAACCATTCCCAACATACACGTCAAATATTAGCCTTTTGAAAAACTTTCAATTTTCACCTCAAAATTTGTCGATTTCCAACGTAACACCTATTGAAATGATGCATTTTGACATAAAAATTTAAAATTTTTCCAATCGGCTAATATTTGAAAAGCATGTTGGAAATGGCTAAAACGTCAAGTTTCATCTTGGTATCACACGTAGATAATGGTCTAATGGATTTAAAAATTTATTTTAGTCGATATTGTTTTAGCGTCTTAAGAAATATTTTTAATTTCATTTGCCTATTATTTCAAGGGCTTAACATGGTGAAACTTCATTTGTTAACCATTCCCAACATACACGTCAAATATTAGCCTTTTGAAAAACTATCAATTTTCACCTCAAAATTTGTCGATTTCCAAAGTAACACCTACTGAAATGATGCGTTTTGTCATAAAAATTTGAAAATTTTCCAATCGGCTAATATTTGAAAAGCATGTTGGAAATGGCTAAAACGTCAAGTTTCATCTTGGTATCACACGTAGATAATGGTCAAATGGATTTAAAAATTTATTTTAGTCGATATTGTTTTGACGTCTTAAGAAATATTTTTAATTTCATTTGCCTATTATTTGAAGGGCTTAACATGGTGAAACTTCATTTGTTAACCATTCCCAACATACACGTCAAATATTAGCCTTTTGAAAAACTTTCAATTTTCACCTCAAAATTTGTCGATTTCCAACGTAACACCTATTGAAATGATGCATTTTGACATAAAAATTTGAAAATTTTCCAATCGGCTAATATTTGAAAAGCATGTTGGAAATGGCTAAAACGTCAAGTTTCATCTTGGTATCACACGTAGATAATGGTCATATGGATTTAAAAATTTATTTTAGTCGATATTGTTTTAGCGTCTTACGAAATATTTTTAATTTCATTTGCCTATTATTTGAAGGGCTTAACATGGTGAAACTTCATTTGTTAACCATTCCCAACATACACGTCAAATATTAGCCTTTTGAAAAACTTTCAATTTTCACCTCAAAATTTGTCGATTTCCAACGTAACACCTATTGAAATGATGCATTTTGACATAAAAATTTAAAATTTTTCCAATTGGCTAATATTTTACATGCGTGTTGGAAATGGCTAAAAGTTGAGTTTCATCATGGTAACACCTGTAAATAATGGTCAATGGGATTTAAAAATCAATTTTACTAGATATTGTTTTAGTGTGTTACGAAATATTTTTAACTTCATTTGCGAATTATTTGAAGGGTTTAACATGATGAAACCTCATTTTTAGCCATTCCCAACATAAACGTCTAATATTAGCCTTTTTAAAAAATTTGAATTTTCACCTCAAAATTTATCGAATTCCAAAGGGAAGACTTATGGAAAACGATGCATTTTGACATAAAAATTTAAAAATTTTCCAATCGGCTAATATTTGAAAAGCATGTTGGAAATGGCTAAAACGTAAAGTTTCATCTTGGTATCACACGTAGATAATGGTCAAATGGATTTAAAAATTTATTTTAGTCGATATTGTTTTAGCGTCTTATGAAATATTTTTAATTTCATTTGCCTATTATTTGAAGGGCTTAACATGGTGAAACTTCATTTGTTAACCATTCCCAACATACACGTCAAATATTAGCCTTTTGAAAAACTTTCAATTTTCACCTCAAAATTTGTCGATTTCCAACGTAACACCTATTGAAATGATGCATTTTGACATAAAAATTTAAAATTTTTCCAATCGGCTAATATTTGAAAAGCATGTTGGAAATGGCTAAAACGTCAAGTTTCATCTTGGTATCACACGTAGATAATGGTCTAATGGATTTAAAAATTTATTTTAGTCGATATTGTTTTAGCGTCTTAAGAAATATTTTTAATTTCATTTGCCTATTATTTCAAGGGCTTAACATGGTGAAACTTCATTTGTTAACCATTCCCAACATACACGTCAAATATTAGCCTTTTGAAAAACTATCAATTTTCACCTCAAAATTTGTCGATTTCCAAAGTAACACCTACTGAAATGATGCGTTTTGTCATAAAAATTTGAAAATTTTCCAATCGGCTAATATTTGAAAAGCATGTTGGAAATGGCTAAAACGTCAAGTTTCATCTTGGTATCACACGTAGATAATGGTCAAATGGATTTAAAAATTTATTTTAGTCGATATTGTTTTAGCGTCTTAAGAAATATTTTTAATTTCATTTGCCTATTATTTGAAGGGCTTAACATGGTGAAACTTCATTTGTTAACCATTCCCAACATACACGTCAAATATTAGCCTTTTGAAAAACTATCAATTTTCACCTCAAAATTTGTCGATTTCCAAAGTAACACCTACTGAAATGATGCGTTTTGTCATAAAAATTTGAAAATTTTCCAATCGGCTAATATTTGAAAAGCATGTTGGAAATGGCTAAAACGTCAAGTTTCATCTTGGTATCACACGTAGATAATGGTCAAATGGATTTAAAAATTTATTTTAGTCGATATTGTTTTAGCGTCTTAAGAAATATTTTTAATTTCATTTGCCTATTATTTGAAGGGCTTAACATGGTGAAACTTCATTTGTTAACCATTCCCAACATACACGTCAAATATTAGCCTTTTGAAAAACTTTCAATTTTCACCTCAAAATTTGTCGATTTCCAACGTAACACCTATTGAAATGATGCATTTTGACATAAAAATTTAAATTTTTTCCAATTGGCTAATATTTTACATGCGTGTTGGAAATGGCTAAAAGTTGAGTTTCATCATGGTAACCCCTGTAAATAATGGTCAATGGGATTTAAAAATCAATTTTACTAGATATTGTTTTAGTGTGTTACGAAATATTTTTAACTTCATTTGCGAATTATTTGAAGGGTTTAACATGATGAAACCTCAACTTTTAGCCATTCCCAACATAAACGTCTAATATTAGCCTTTTTAAAAAATTTGAATTTTCACCTCAAAATTTATCGAATTCCAAAGGGAAGACTTATGGAAAACAACCATTTTGACATAAAAATTTAAAAATTTTCCAATCGGCTAATATTTGAAAAGCATGTTGGAAATGGCTAAAACGTAAAGTTTCATCTTGGTATCACACGTAGATAATGGTCAAATGGATTTAAAAATTTATTTTAGTCGATATTGTTTTAGCGTCTTATGAAATATTTTTAATTTCATTTGCCTATTATTTGAAGGGCTTAACATGGTGAAACTTCATTTGTTAACCATTCCCAACATACACGTCAAATATTAGCCTTTTGAAAAACTTTCAATTTTCACCTCAAAATTTGTCGATTTCCAACGTAACACCTATTGAAATGATGCATTTTGACATAAAAATTTAAAATTTTTCCAATCGGCTAATATTTGAAAAGCATGTTGGAAATGGCTAAAACGTCAAGTTTCATCTTGGTATCACACGTAGATAATGGTCTAATGGATTTAAAAATTTATTTTAGTCGATATTGTTTTAGCGTCTTAAGAAATATTTTTAATTTCATTTGCCTATTATTTCAAGGGCTTAACATGGTGAAACTTCATTTGTCTAACCATTCCCAACATACACGTCAAATATTAGCCTTTTGAAAAACTATCAATTTTCACCTCAAAATTTGTCGATTTCCAAAGTAACACCTACTGAAATGATGCGTTTTGTCATAAAAATTTGAAAATTTTCCAATCGGCTAATATTTGAAAAGCATGTTGGAAATGGCTAAAACGTCAAGTTTCATCTTGGTATCACACGTAGATAATGGTCAAATGGATTTAAAAATTTATTTTAGTCGATATTGTTTTAGCGTCTTACGAAATATTTTTAATTTCATTTGCCTATTATTTGAAGGGCTTAACATGGTGAAACTTCATTTGTTAACCATTCCCAACATACACGTCAAATATTAGCCTTTTGAAAAACTTTCAATTTTCACCTCAAAATTTGTCGATTTCCAACGTAACACCTATTGAAATGATGCATTTTGACATAAAAATTTAAAATTTTTCCAATTGGCTAATATTTTACATGCGTGTTGGAAATGGCTAAAAGTTGAGTTTCATCATGGTAACCCCGTAAATAATGGTCAATGGGATTTAAAAATCAATTTTACTAGATATTGTTTTAGTGTGTTACGAAATATTTTTAACTTTATTTGCGAATTATTTGAAGGGTTTAACATGATGAAACCTCAATTTTAACCATTCCCAACATAAACGTCTAATATTAACCTTTTTATTAAAAATTTGAATTTTCACCTCAAAATTTATCGAATTCCAAAGGGAAGACTTATGGAAAACAGCCATTTTGACATAAAAATTTAAAAATTTTCCAATCGGCTAATATTTGAAAAGCATGTTGGAAATGGCTAAAACGTAAAGTTTCATCTTGGTATCACACGTAGATAATGGTCAAATGGATTTAAAAATTTATTTTAGTCGATATTGTTTTAGCGTCTTATGAAATATTTTTAATTTCATTTGCCTATTATTTGAAGGGCTTAACATGGTGAAACTTCATTTGTTAACCATTCCCAACATACACGTCAAATATTAGCCTTTTGAAAAACTTTCAATTTTCACCTCAAAATTTGTCGATTTCCAACGTAACACCTATTGAAATGATGCATTTTGACATAAAAATTTTAAATTTTTCCAATCGGCTAATATTTGAAAAGCATGTTGGAAATGGCTAAAACGTCAAGTTTCATCTTGGTATCACACGTAGATAATGGTCTAATGGATTTAAAAATTTATTTTAGTCGATATTGTTTTAGCGTCTTAAGAAATATTTTTAATTTCATTTGCCTATTATTTCAAGGGCTTAACATGGTGAAACTTCATTTGTTAACCATTCCCAACATACACGTCAAATATTAGCCTTTTGAAAAACTATCAATTTTCACCTCAAAATTTGTCGATTTCCAAAGTAACACCTACTGAAATGATGCGTTTTGTCATAAAAATTTGAAAATTTTCCAATCGGCTAATATTTGAAAAGCATGTTGGAAATGGCTAAAACGTCAAGTTTCATCTTGGTATCACACGTAGATAATGGTCAAATGGATTTAAAAATTTATTTTAGTCGATATTGTTTTAGCGTCTTAAGAAATATTTTTAATTTCATTTGCCTATTATTTGAAGGGCTTAACATGGTGAAACTTCATTTGTTAACCATTCCCAACATACACGTCAAATATTAGCCTTTTGAAAAACTTTCAATTTTCACCTCAAAATTTGTCGATTTCCAACGTAACACCTATTGAAATGATGCATTTTGACATAAAAATTTAAAATTTTTCCAATTGGCTAATATTTTACATGCGTGTTGGAAATGGCTAAAAGTTGAGTTTCATCATGGTAACCCCTGTAAATAATGGTCAATGGGATTTAAAAATCAATTTTACTAGATATTGTTTTAGTGTGTTACGAAATATTTTTAACTTCATTTGCGAATTATTTGAAGGGTTTAACATGGTGAAACCTCAACTTTTAGCCATTCCCAACATAAACGTCTAATATTAGCCTTTTTAAAAAATTTGAATTTTCACCTCAAAATTTATCGAATTCCAAAGGGAAGACTTATGGAAAAAAGCCATTTTGACATAAAAATTTAAAAATTTTCCAATCGGCTAATATTTGAAAGGCATGTTGGAAATGGCTAAAACGTCAAGTTTCATCTTGGTATCACACGTAGATAATGGTCAAATGGATTTAAAAATTTATTTTAGTCGATATTGTTTTAGCGTCTTTAGAAATATTTTTAATTTCATTTGCCTATTATTTGAAGGGCTTAACATGGTGAAACTTCATTTGTTAACCATTCCCAACATACACGTCAAATATTAGCCTTTTGAAAAACTTTCAATTTTCACCTCAAAATTTGTCGATTTCCAAAGTAACACCTATTGAAATGATGCATTTTGACATAAAAATTTAAATTTTTTCCAATTGGCTAATATTTTACATGCGTGTTGGAAATGGCTAAAAGTTAAGTTTCATCATGGTAACCCCTGTAAATAATGGTCAATGGGATTTAAAAATCAATTTTACTAGATATTGTTTTAGTGTGTTACGAAATATTTTTAACTTTATTTGCGTATTATTTGAAGGGTTTAACATGGTGAAACCTCAACTTTTAGCCATTCCCAACATAAACGTCTAATATTAGCCTTTTTAAAATATTTGAATTTTCACCTCAAAATTTATCGAATTCCAAAGGGAAGACTTATAGAAAACAGCCATTTTGACATAAAAATTTAAAAATTTTCCAATCGGCTAATGTTTCATATTGGTATCACACGTAGATAATGGTCAAATGGATTTAAAAATTTATTTTAGTCGATATTGTTTTAGCGTCTTACGAAATATTTTTAATTTCATTTGCCTATTATTTGAAGGGCTTAACATGGTGAAACTTCATTTGTTAACCATTCCCAACATACACGTCAACTATTAGCCTTTTGAAAAACTTTCAATTTTCACCTCAAAATTTGTCGATTTCCAAACTAACACCTATTGAAATGATGCATTTTGACATAAAAATTTAAAATTTTTCCAATTGGCTAATATTTTACATGCGTGTTGGAAATGGCTAAAAGTTGAGTTTCATTATGGTAACCCCTGTAAATAATGGTCAATGGGATTTAAAAATCAATTTTACTAGATATTGTTTTAGTGTGTTACGAAATATTTTTAACTTCATTTGCGTATTATTTGAAGGGTTTAACATGGTGAAACCTCAACTTTTAGCCATTCCCAACATAAACGTCTAATATTAGCCTTTTTAAAAAATTTGAATTTTCACCTCAAAATTTATCGAATTCCAAAGGGAAGACTTATGGAAAAAAGCCATTTTGACATAAAAATTTAAAAATTTTCCAATCGGCTAATATTTGAAAAGCATGTTGGAAATGGCTCAAACGTCAAGTTTCATCTTGGTATCACACGTAGATAATGGTCAAATGGATTTAAAAATTTATTTTAGTCGATATTGTTTTAGCGTCTTAAGAAATATTTTTAATTTCATTTTCCTATTATTTGAAGGGCTTAACATGGTGAAACTTCATTTGTTAACCATTCCCAACATACACGTCAAATATTAGCCTTTTCAAAAACTTTCAATTTTCACCTCAAAATTTGTCGATTTCATAAGTAACACCAATTGAAATGATGCATTTTGACATAAAAATTTAAATTTTTTTCCAATTGGCTAATATTTTACATGCGTGTTGGAAATGGCTAAAAGTTAAGTTTCATCATGGTAACCCCTGTAAACAATGGTCAATGGGATTTAAAAATCAATTTTACTAGATATTGTTTTAGTGTGTTACGAAATATTTTTAACTTCATTTGCGTATTATTTGAAGGGTTTAACATGGTGAAACCTCAACTTTTAGCCATTCCCAACATAAACGTCTAATATTAGCCTTTTTAAAAAATTTGAATTTTCACCTCAAAATTTATCGAATTCCAAAGGGAAGACTTATGGAAAAAGACCATTTTGACATAAAAATTTAAAAATTTTCCAATCGGCTAATATTTGAAAAGCATGTTGGAAATGGCTAAAACGTCAAGTTTCATCTTGGTATCACACGTAGATAATGGTCAAATGGATTTAAAAATTTATTTTAGTCGATATTGTTTTAGCGTCTTAAGAATTATTTTTAATTTCATTTTCCTATTATTTGAAGGGCTTAACATGGTGAAACTTCATTTGTTAACCATTCCCAACATACACGTCAAATATTAGCCTTTTGAAAAACTTTCAATTTTCACCTCAAAATTTGTCGATTTCCAAAGTAACACCAATTGAAATGATGCATTTTGACATAAAAATTTAAATTTTTTTCCAATTGGCTAATATTTTACATGCGTGTTGGAAATGGCTAAAAGTTAAGTTTCATCATGGTAACCCCCGTAAACAATGGTCAATGGGATTTAAAAATCAATTTTACTAGATATTGTTTTAGTGTGTTACGAAATATTTTTAACTTCATTTGCGTATTATTTGAAGGGTTTAACATGGTGAAACCTCAACTTTTAGCCATTCCCAACATAAACGTCTAATATTAGCCTTTTTAAAAAATTTGAATTTTCACCTCAAAATTTATCGAATTCCAAAGGGAAGACTTATGGAAAAAAGCCATTTTGACATAAAAATTTAAAAATTTTCCAATCGGCTAATGTTTCATCTTGGTATCACACGTAGATAATGGTCAAATGGATTTAAAAATTTATTTTAGTCGATATTGTTTTAGCGTCTTAAGAAATATTTTTAATTTCATTTTCCTATTATTTGAAGGGCTTAACATGGTGAAACTTCATTTGTTAACCATTCCCAACATACACGTCAAATATTAGCCTTTTGAAAAACTTTCAATTTTCACCTCAAAATTTGTCGATTTCCAAAGTAACACCAATTGAAATGATGCATTTTGACATAAAAATTTAAATTTTTTTCCAATTGGCTAATATTTTACATGCGTGTTGGAAATGGCTAAAAGTAAAGTTTCATCATGGTAACCCTCGTAAACAATGGTCAATGGGATTTAAAAATCAATTTTACTAGATATTGTTTTAGTGTGTTACGAAATATTTTTAACTTCATTTGCGTATTATTTGAAGGGTTTAACATGGTGAAACCTCAACTTTTAGCCATTCCCAACATAAACGTCTAATATTAGCCTTTTTAAAAAATTTGAATTTTCACCTCAAAATTTATCGAATTCCAAAGGGAAGACTTATGGAAAAAGACCATTTTGACATAAAAATTTAAAAATTTTCCAATCGGCTAATATTTGAAAAGCATGTTGGAAATGGCTAAAACGTCAAGTTTCATCTTGGTATCACACGTAGATAATGGTCAAATGGATTTAAAAATTTATTTTAGTCGATATTGTTTTAGCGTCTTAAGAATTATTTTTAATTTCATTTTCCTATTATTTGAAGGGCTTAACATGGTGAAACTTCATTTGTTAACCATTCCCAACATACACGTCAAATATTAGCCTTTTGAAAAACTTTCAATTTTCACCTCAAAATTTGTCGATTTCCAAAGTAACACCAATTGAAATGATGCATTTTGACATAAAAATTTAAATTTTTTTCCAATTGGCTAATATTTTACATGCGTGTTGGAAATGGCTAAAAGTTAAGTTTCATCATGGTAACCCCCGTAAACAATGGTCAATGGGATTTAAAAATCAATTTTACTAGATATTGTTTTAGTGTGTTACGAAATATTTTTAACTTCATTTGCGTATTATTTGAAGGGTTTAACATGGTGAAACCTCAACTTTTAGCCATTCCCAACATAAACGTCTAATATTAGCCTTTTTAAAAAATTTGAATTTTCACCTCAAAATTTATCGAATTCCAAAGGGAAGACTTATGGAAAACAGCCATTTTGACATAAAAATTTAAAAAGTTTCCAATCGGCTAATGTTTCATCTTGGTATCACACGTAGATAATGGTCAAATGGATTTAAAAATTTATTTTAGTCGATATTGTTTTAGCGTCTTAAGAAATATTTTTAATTTCATTTGCCTATTATTTGAAGGGCTTAACATGGTGAAACTTCATTTGTTAACCATTCCCAACATACACGTCAACTATTAGCCTTTTGAAAAACTTTCAATTTTCACCTCAAAATTTGTCGATTTCCAAAGTAACACCTATTGAAATGATGCATTTTGACATAAAAATTTAAAATTTTTCCAATTGGCTAATATTTTACATGCGTGTTGGAAATGGCTAAAAGTTGAGTTTCATTATGGTAACCCCCGTAAATAATGGTCAATGGGATTTAAAAATCAATTTTACTAGATATTGTTTTAGTGTGTTACGAAATATTTTTAACTTCATTTGCGTATTATTTGAAGGGTTTAACATGGTGAAACCTCAACTTTTAGCCATTCCCAACATAAACGTCTAATATTAGCCTTTTTAAAAAATTTGAATTTTCACCTCAAAATTTATCGAATTCCAAAGGGAAGACTTATGGAAAACAGCCATTTTGACATAAAAATTTAAAAATTTTCCAATCGGCTAATATTTGAAAAGCATGTTGGAAATGGCTCAAACGTCAAGTTTCATCTTGGTATCACACGTAGATAATGGTCAAATGGATTTAAAAATTTATTTTAGTCGATATTGTTTTAGCGTCTTAAGAAATATTTTTAATTTCATTTTCCTATTATTTGAAGGGCTTAACATGGTGAAACTTCATTTGTTAACCATTCCCAACATACACGTCAAATATTAGCCTTTTCAAAAACTTTCAATTTTCACCTCAAAATTTGTCGATTTCATAAGTAACACCAATTGAAATGATGCATTTTGACATAAAAATTTAAATTTTTTTCCAATTGGCTAATATTTTACATGCGTGTTGGAAATGGCTAAAAGTTAAGTTTCATCATGGTAACCCCTGTAAACAATGGTCAATGGGATTTAAAAATCAATTTTACTAGATATTGTTTTAGTGTGTTACGAAATATTTTTAACTTCATTTGCGTATTATTTGAAGGGTTTAACATGGTGAAACCTCAACTTTTAGCCATTCCCAACATAAACGTCTAATATTAGCCTTTTTAAAAAATTTGAATTTTCACCTCAAAATTTATCGAATTCCAAAGGGAAGACTTATGGAAAACGACCATTTTGACATAAAAATTTAAAAATTTTCCAATCGGCTAATATTTGAAAAGCATGTTGGAAATGGCTAAAACGTCAAGTTTCATCTTGGTATCACACGTAGATAATGGTCAAATGGATTTAAAAATTTATTTTAGTCGATATTGTTTTAGCGTCTTAAGAATTATTTTTAATTTCATTTTCCTATTATTTGAAGGGCTTAACATGGTGAAACTTCATTTGTTAACCATTCCCAACATACACGTCAAATATTAGCCTTTTGAAAAACTTTCAATTTTCACCTCAAAATTTGTCGATTTCCAAAGTAACACCAATTGAAATGATGCATTTTGACATAAAAATTTAAATTTTTTTCCAATTGGCTAATATTTTACATGCGTGTTGGAAATGGCTAAAAGTTAAGTTTCATCATGGTAACCCCTGTAAACAATGGTCAATGGGATTTAAAAATCAATTTTACTAGATATTGTTTTAGTGTGTTACGAAATATTTTTAACTTCATTTGCGTATTATTTGAAGGGTTTAACATGGTGAAACCTCAACTTTTAGCCATTCCCAACATAAACGTCTAATATTAGCCTTTTTAAAAAATTTGAATTTTCACCTCAAAATTTATCGAATTCCAAAGGGAAGACTTATGGAAAACGAGCCATTTTGACATAAAAATTTAAAAATTTCCCACAGTTAAATCGGCTAATGTTTCATCTTGGTATCACACGTAGATAATGGTCAAATGGATTTAAAAATTTATTTTAGTCGATATTGTTTTAGCGTCTTAAGAAATATTTTTAATTTCATTTGCCTATTATTTGAAGGGCTTAACATGGTGAAACTTCATTTGTTAACCATTCCCAACATACACGTCAACTATTAGCCTTTTGAAAAACTTTCAATTTTCACCTCAAAATTTGTCGATTTCCAAAGTAACACCTATTGAAATGATGCATTTTCACATAAAAATTTAAATTTTTTCCAATTGGCTAATATTTTACATGCGTGTTGGAAATGGCTAAAAGTTGAGTTTCATTATGGTAACCCCTGTAAATAATTGTCAATGGGATTGAAAAACCAATTTTACTAGATATTGTTTTAGTGTGTTACGAAATATTTTTAACTTCATTTGCCTATTATTTGAAGGGTTTAACATGGTGAAACCTCAACTTTTAGCCATTCCCAACATAAACGTCTAATATTAGCCTTTTTAAAAAATTTGAATTTTCACCTCAAAATTTATCGAATTCCAAAGGGAAGACTTATGGAAAACAGCCATTTTGACATAAAAATTTAAAAATTTTCCAATCGGCTAATATTTGAAAAGCATGTTGGAAATGGCTAAAACGTCAAGTTTCATCTTGGTATCACACGTAGATAATGGTCAAATGGATTTAAAAATTTATTTTAGTCGATATTGTTTTAGCGTCTTAAGAATTATTTTTAATTTCATTTTCCTATTATTTGAAGGGCTTAACATGGTGAAACTTCATTTGTTAACCATTCCCAACATACACGTCAAATATTAGCCTTTTGAAAAACTTTCAATTTTCACCTCAAAATTTGTCGATTTCCAAAGTAACACCAATTGAAATGATGCATTTTGACATAAAAATTTAAATTTTTTTCCAATTGGCTAATATTTTACATGCGTGTTGGAAATGGCTAAAAGTTAAGTTTCATCATGGTAACCCCCGTAAACAATGGTCAATGGGATTTAAAAATCAATTTTACTAGATATTGTTTTAGTGTGTTACGAAATATTTTTAACTTCATTTGCGTATTATTTGAAGGGTTTAACATGGTGAAACCTCAACTTTTAGCCATTCCCAACATAAACGTCTAATATTAGCCTTTTTGAAAAATTTGAATTTTGACCTCAAAATTTATCGAATTCCAAAGGGAAGACTTATGGAAAACAGCCATTTTGACATAAAAATTTAAAAAGTTTCCAATCGGCTAATGTTTCATCTTGGTATCACACGTAGATAATGGTCAAATGGATTTAAAAATTTATTTTAGTCGATATTGTTTTAGCGTCTTAAGAAATATTTTTAATTTCATTTTCCTATTATTTGAAGGGCTTAACATGGTGAAACTTCATTTGTTAACCATTCCCAACATACACGTCAAATATTAGCCTTTTGAAAAACTTTCAATTTTCACCTCAAAATTTCTCGATTTCCAAAGTAACACCAATTGAAATGATGCATTTTGACATAAAAATTTAAATTTTTTTCCAATTGGCTAATATTTTACATGCGTGTTGGAAATGGCTAAAAGTAAAGTTTCATCATGGTAACCCCTGTAAACAATGGTCAATGGGATTTAAAAATCAATTTTACTAGATATTGTTTTAGTGTGTTACGAAATATTTTTAACTTCATTTGCGTATTATTTGAAGGGTTTAACATGGTGAAACCTCAACTTTTAGCCATTCCCAACATAAACGTCTAATATTAGCCTTTTTAAAAAATTTGAATTTTCACCTCAAAATTTATCGAATTCCAAAGGGAAGACTTATGGAAAAAGCCATTTTGACATAAAAATTTAAAAATTTTCCAATCGGCTAATATTTGAAAAGCATGTTGGAAATGGCTAAAACGTCAAGTTTCATCTTGGTATCACACGTAGATAATGGTCAAATGGATTTAAAAATTTATTTTAGTCGATATTGTTTTAGCGTCTTAAGAATTATTTTTAATTTCATTTTCCTATTATTTGAAGGGCTTAACATGGTGAAACTTCATTTGTTAACCATTCCCAACATACACGTCAAATATTAGCCTTTTGAAAAACTTTCAATTTTCACCTCAAAATTTGTCGATTTCCAAAGTAACACCAATTGAAATGATGCATTTTGACATAAAAATTTAAATTTTTTTCCAATTGGCTAATATTTTACATGCGTGTTGGAAATGGCTAAAAGTTAAGTTTCATCATGGTAACCCCCGTAAACAATGGTCAATGGGATTTAAAAATCAATTTTACTAGATATTGTTTTAGTGTGTTACGAAATATTTTTAACTTCATTTGCGTATTATTTGAAGGGTTTAACATGGTGAAACCTCAACTTTTAGCCATTCCCAACATAAACGTCTAATATTAGCCTTTTTGAAAAATTTGAATTTTCACCTCAAAATTTATCGAATTCCAAAGGGAAGACTTATGGAAAACAGCCATTTTGACATAAAAATTTAAAAAGTTTCCAATCGGCTAATGTTTCATCTTGGTATCACACGTAGATAATGGTCAAATGGATTTAAAAATTTATTTTAGTCGATATTGTTTTAGCGTCTTAAGAAATATTTTTAATTTCATTTTCCTATTATTTGAAGGGCTTAACATGGTGAAACTTCATTTGTTAACCATTCCCAACATACACGTCAAATATTAGCCTTTTGAAAAACTTTCAATTTTCACCTCAAAATTTCTCGATTTCCAAAGTAACACCAATTGAAATGATGCATTTTGACATAAAAATTTAAATTTTTTTCCAATTGGCTAATATTTTACATGCGTGTTGGAAATGGCTAAAAGTAAAGTTTCATCATGGTAACCCCTGTAAACAATGGTCAATGGGATTTAAAAATCAATTTTACTAGATATTGTTTTAGTGTGTTACGAAATATTTTTAACTTCATTTGCGTATTATTTGAAGGGTTTAACATGGTGAAACCTCAACTTTTAGCCATTCCCAACATAAACGTCTAATATTAGCCTTTTTAAAAAATTTGAATTTTCACCTCAAAATTTATCGAATTCCAAAGGGAAGACTTATGGAAAACAGCCATTTTGACATAAAAATTTAAAAATTTTCCAATCGGCTAATATTTGAAAAGCATGTTGGAAATGGCTAAAACGTCAAGTTTTATCTTGGTATCACACGTAGATAATGGTCAAATGGATTTAAAAATTTATTTTAGTCGATATTGTTTTAGCGTCTTAAGAATTATTTTTAATTTCATTTTCCTACTATTTGAAGGGCTTAACCTGGTGAAACTTCATTTGTTAACCATTCCCAACATACACGTCAAATATTAGCCTTTTGAAAAACTTTCAATTTTCACCTCAAAATTTGTCGATTTCCAAAGTAACACCAATTGAAATGATGCATTTTGACATAAAAATTTAAATTTTTTTCCAATTGGCTAATATTTTACATGCGTGTTGGAAATGGCTAAAAGTTAAGTTTCATCATGGTAACCCCCGTAAACAATGGTCAATGGGATTTAAAAATCAATTTTACTAGATATTGTTTTAGTGTGTTACGAAATATTTTTAACTTCATTTGCGTATTATTTGAAGGGTTTAACATGGTGAAACCTCAACTTTTAGCCATTCCCAACATAAACGTCTAATATTAGCCTTTTTAAAAAATTTGAATTTTCACCTCAAAATTTATCGAATTCCAAAGGGAAGACTTATGGAAAACAGCCATTTTGACATAAAAATTTAAAAAGTTTCCAATCGGCTAATGTTTCATCTTGGTATCACACGTAGATAATGGTCAAATGGATTTAAAAATTTATTTTAGTCGATATTGTTTTAGCGTCTTAAGAAATATTTTTAATTTCATTTGCCTATTATTTGAAGGGCTTAACATGGTGAAACTTCATTTGTTAACCATTCCCAACATACACGTCAACTATTAGCCTTTTGAAAAACTTTCAATTTTCACCTCAAAATTTGTCGATTTCCAAAGTAACACCTATTGAAATGATGCATTTTCACATAAAAATTTAAATTTTTTCCAATTGGCTAATATTTTACATGCGTGTTGGAAATGGCTAAAAGTTGAGTTTCATTATGGTAACCCCTGTAAATAATGATCAATGGGATTTAAAAACCAATTTTACTAGATATTGTTTTAGTGTGTTACGAAATATTTTTAACTTCATTTGCGTATTATTTGAAGGGTTTAACATGGTGAAACCTCCTCAACTTTTAGCCATTCCCAACATAAACGTCTAATATTAGCCTTTTTAAAAACTTTGAATTTTCACCTCAAAATTTATCGAATTCCAAAGGGAAGACTTATGGAAAACAGCCATTTTGACATAAAAATTTAAAATTTTTCCAATCGGCTAATATTTGAAAAGATGTTAAATGGTAAAACGTCAAGTTTCATCTTGGTATCACACGTAGATAATGGTCAAATGGATTTAAAAATTTATTTTAGTCGATATTGTTTTAGCGTCTTAAGAAATATTTTTAATTTCATTTGCCTATTATTTGAAGGGCTTAACATGGTGAAACTTCATTTGTTAACCATTCCCAACATACACGTCAACTATTAGCCTTTTGAAAAACTTTCAATTTTCACCTCAAAATTTGTCGATTTCCAAAGTAACACCTATTGAAATGATGCATTTTGACATAAAAATTTAAAATTTTTCCAATTGGCTAATATTTTACATGCGTGTTGGAAATGGCTAAAAGTTAAGTTTCATCATGGTAACCCCTGTAAACAATGGTCGATGGGATTTAAAAATCAATTTTACTAGATATTGTTTTAGTGTGTTACGAAATATTTTTAACTTCATTTGCGTATTATTTGAAGGGTTTAACATGGTGAAACCTCAACTTTTAGCCATTCCCAACATAAACGTCTAATATTAGCCTTTTTAAAAAATTTGAATTTTCACCTCAAAATTTATCTTATTCCAAAGGGAAGACTTATGGAAAAATGCCATTTTGACATAAAAATTTAAAAAATTTCCAATCGGCTAATGTTTCATCTTGGTATCACACGTAGATAATGGTCAAATGGATTTAAAAATTTATTTTAGTCGATATTGTTTTAGCGTCTTAAGAAATATTTTTAATTTCATTTGCCTATTATTTGAAGGGCTTAACATGGTGAAACTTCATTTGTTAACCATTCCCAACATACACGTCAACTATTAGCCTTTTGAAAAACTTTCAATTTTCACCTCAAAATTTGTCGATTTCCAAAGTAACACCTATTGAAATGATGCATTTTGACATAAAAATTTAAATTTTTTCCAATTGGCTAATATTTTACATGCGTGTTGGAAATGCCTAAAAGTTAAGTTTCATCATGGTAACCCCTGAAAACAATGGTCGATGGGATTTAAAAATCAATTTTACTAGATATTGTTTTAGTGTGTTACGAAATATTTTTAACTTCATTTGCGTATTATTTGAAGGGTTTAACATGGTGAAACCTCAAGTTTTAGCCATTCCCAACATAAACGTCTAATATTAGCCTTTTTAAAAAATTTGAATTTTCACCTCAAAATTTATCGAATTCCAAAGGGAAGACTTATGGAAAAAAGCCATTTTGACATAAAAATTTAAAATTTTTTCCAATCGGCTAATATTTGAAAAGCATGTTGGAAATGGCTAAAACGTCAAGTTTCATCTTGGTATCACACGTAGATAATGGTCAAATGGATTTAAAATTTTATTTTAGTCGATATTGTTTTAGCGTCTTAAGAAATATTTTTAATTTCATTTTCCTATTATTTGAAGGGCTTAACATGGTGAAACTTCATTTGTTAACCATTCCCAACATACACGTCAAATATTAGCCTTTTGAAAAACTTTCAATTTTCACCTCAAAATTTGTCGATTTCCAAAGTAACACCTATTGAAATGATGCATTTTGACATAAAAATTTAAATTTTTTCCAATTGGCTAATATTTTACATGCGTGTTGGAAATGGCTAAAAGTTAAGTTTCATCATGGTAACCCCTGTAAACAATGGTCGATGGGATTTAAAAATCAATTTTACTAGATATTGTTTTAGTGTGTTACGAAATATTTTTAACTTCATTTGCGTATTATTTGAAGGGTTTAACATGGTGAAACCTCAACTTTTAGCCATTCCCAACATAAACGTCTAATATTAGCCTTTTTAAAAAATTTGAATTTTCACCTCAAAATTTATCGAATTCCAAAGGGAAGACTTATGGAAAACAGCCATTTTGACATAAAAATTTAAAAATTTTCCAATCGGCTAATATTTGAAAAGCATGTTGGAAATGGCTCAAACGTCAAGTTTCATCTTGGTATCACACGTAGATAATGGTCAAATGGATTTAAAAATTTATTTTAGTCGATATTGTTTTAGCGTCTTAAGAAATATTTTTAATTTCATTTTCCTATTATTTGAAGGGCTTAACATGGTGAAACTTCATTTGTTAACCATTCCCAACATACACGTCAAATATTAGCCTTTTGAAAAACTTTCAATTTTCACCTCAAAATTTGTCGATTTCCAAAGTAACACCTATTGAAATGATGCATTTTGACATAAAAATTTAAATTTTTTTCCAATCGGCTAATATTTTACATGCGTGTTGGAAATGGCTAAAAGTTAAGTTTCATCATGGTAACCCCTGAAAACAATGGTCGATGGGATTTAAAAATCAATTTTACTAGATATTGTTTTAGTGTGTTACGAAATATTTTTAACTTCATTTGCGTATTATTTGAAGGGTTTAACATGGTGAAACCTCAAGTTTTAGCCATTCCCAACATAAACGTCTAATATTAGCCTTTTTAAAAAAATTTGAATTTTCACCTCAAAATTTATCGAATTCCAAAGGGAAGACTTATGGAAAAAGCCATTTTGACATAAAAATTTAAATTTTTTTCCAATCGGCTAATATTTGAAAAGCATGTTGGAAATGGCTAAAACGTCAAGTTTCATCTTGGTATCACACGTAGATAATGGTCAAATGGATTTAAAATTTTATTTTAGTCGATATTGTTTTAGCGTCTTAAGAAATATTTTTAATTTCATTTTCCTATTATTGGAAGGGCTTAACATGGTGAAACTTCATTTGTTAACCATTCCCAACATACACGTCAAATATTAGCCTTTTGAAAAACATTCAATTTTCACCTCAAAATTTGTCGATTTCCAAAGTAACACCCATTGAAATGATGCATTTTGACATAAAAATTTAAATTTTTTCCAATTGGCTAATATTTTACATGCGTGTTGGAAATGGCTAAAAGTTAAGTTTCATCATGGTAACCCCTGTAAACAATGGTCGATGGGATTTAAAAATCAATTTTACTAGATATTGTTTTAGTGTGTTACGAAATATTTTTAACTTCATTTGCGTATTATTTGAAGGGTTTAACATGGTGAAACCTCAACTTTTAGCCATTCCCAACATAAACGTCTAATATTAGCCTTTTTAAAAAATTTGAATTTTCACCTCAAAATTTATCGAATTCCAAAGGGAAGACTTATGGAAAAATGCCATTTTGACATAAAAATTTAAAAATTTTCCAATCGGCTAATATTTGAAAAGAGTTGGAAATGGCTAAAACATCAAGTTTCATCTTGGTATCACACGTAGATAATGGTCAAATGGATTTAAAAATTTATTTTAGTCGATATTGTTTTAGCGTCTTAAGAAATATTTTTAATTTCATTTGCCTATTATTTGAAGGGCTTAACATGGTGAAACTTCATTTGTTAACCATTCCCAACATACACGTCAAATATTAGCATTTTGAAAAACTATTAATTTTCACCTCAAAATTTGTCGATTTCCAAAGTAACACCTACTGAAATGATGCGTTTTGTCAAAAAATTTAAAATTTTTCCAATTGGCTAATATTTTACATGCTTGTAGGAAATCGCTAAAAGTTGAGGTTCATCATGGTAACCCCTGTAAATAATGGTCAATGGGATTTAAAAATCAATTTTACTAGATATTGTTTTAGTGTGTTACGAAATATTTTTAACTTTATTTGCGTATTATTTGAAGGGTTTAACATGGTGAAACCTCAAGTTTTAGCCATTCCCAACATAAACGTCTAATATTAGCCTTTTTAAAAAATTTGAATTTTCACCTCAAAATTTATCGAATTCCAAAGGGAAGACTTATGGAAAAAAGCCATTTTGACATAAAAATTTAAATTTTTTTCCAATCGGCTAATATTTGAAAAGCATGTTGGAAATGGCTAAAACATCAAGTTTCATCTTGGTATCACACGTAGATAATGGTCAAATGGATTTAAAATTTTATTTTAGTCGATATTGTTTTAGCGTCTTAAAAAATATTTTTAATTTCATTTGCCTATTATTTGAAGGGCTTAACATGGTGAAACTTCATTTGTAAACCATTCCCAACATACACGTCAACTATTAGCCTTTTGAAAAACTATCAATTTTCACCTCAAAATTTGTCGATTTCCAAAGTAACACCTATTGAAATGATGCATTTTGACATAAAAATTTGAAAATTTTTCCAATTGGCTAATATTTTACATGCGTGTTGGAAATGGCTAAAAGTTAAGTTTCATCATGGTAACCCCGTAAATAATGGTCAATGGGATTTAAAAATCAATTTTACTAGATATTGTTTTAGTGTGTTACGAAATATTTTTAACTTCATTTGCGTATTATTTGAAGGGTTTAACATGGTGAAACCTCAAGTTTTAGCCATTCCCAACATAAACGTCTAATATTAGCCTTTTTAAAAAATTTGAATTTTCACCTCAAAATTTATCGAATTCCAAAGGGAAGACTTATGGAAAAAAGCCATTTTGACATAAAATTTTAAATTTTTTTCCAATCGGCTAATATTTGAAAAGCATGTTGGAAATGGCTAAAACGTCAAGTTTCATCTTGGTATCACACGTAGATAATGGTCAAATGGATTTAAAAATTTATTTTAGTCGATATTGTTTTAGCGTCTTAAGAAATATTTTTAATTTCATTTTCCTATTATTTGAAGGGCTTAACATGGTGAAACTTCATTTGTTAACCATTCCCAACATACACGTCAAATATTAGCCTTTTGAAAAACTTTCAATTTTCACCTCAAAATTTGTCGATTTCCAAAGTAACACCTATTGAAATGATGCATTTTGACATAAAAATTTAAATTTTTTCCAATTGGCTAATATTTTACATGCGTGTTGGAAATGGCTAAAAGTTAAGTTTCATCATGGTAACCCCTGTAAACAATGGTCGATGGGATTTAAAAATCAATTTTACTAGATATTGTTTTAGTGTGTTACGAAATATTTTTAACTTCATTTGCGTATTATTTGAAGGGTTTAACATGGTGAAACCTCAACTTTTAGCCATTCCCAACATAAACGTCTAATATTAGCCTTTTTAAAAAATTTGAATTTTCACCTCAAAATTTATCGAATTCCAAAGGGAAGACTTATGGAAAAAGCCATTTTGACATAAAAATTTAAAATTTTTCCAATCGGCTAATATTTGAAAAGCATGTTGGAAATGGCTAAAACGTCAAGTTTCATCTTGGTATCACACGTAGATAATGGTCAAATGGATTTAAAAATTTATTTTAGTCGATATTGTTTTAGCGTCTTAAGAAATATTTTTAATTTCATTTGCCTATTATTTGAAGGGCTTAACATGGTGAAACTTCATTTGTTAACCATTCCCAACATACACGTCAAATATTAGCATTTTGAAAAACTATTAATTTTCACCTCAAAATTTGTCGATTTCCAAAGTAACACCTACTGAAATGATGCGTTTTGTCATAAAAATTTAAATTTTTTCCAATTGGCTAATATTTTACATGCGTGTAGGAAATCGCTAAAAGTTGAGTTTCATCATGGTAACCCCTGTAAATAATGGTCCATGGGATTTAAAAATCAATTTTACTAGATATTGTTTTAGTGTGTTACGAAATATTTTTAACTTCATTTGCGTATTATTTGAAGGGTTTAACATGGTGAAACCTCAAGTTTTAGCCATTCCCAACATAAACGTCTAATATTAGCCTTTTTAAAAAATTTGAATTTTCACCTCAAAATTTATCGAATTCCAAAGGGAAGACTTATGGAAAAAAGCCATTTTGACATAAAAATTTAAATTTTTTCCAATCGGCTAATATTTGAAAAGCATGTTGGAAATGGCTAAAACATCAAGTTTCATCTTGGTATCACACGTAGATAATGGTCTAATGGATTTAAAATTTTATTTTAGTCGATATTGTTTTAGCGTCTTAAAAAATATTTTTAATTTCATTTGCCTATTATTTGAAGGGCTTAACATGGTGAAACTTCATTTGTAAACCATTCCCAACATACACGTCAACTATTAGCCTTTTGAAAAACTATCAATTTTCACCTCAAAATTTGTCGATTTGCAACGTAACACCTATTGAAATGATGCATTTTGACATAAAAATTTAAAATTTTTCCAATTGGCTAATATTTTACATGCGTGTTGGAAATGGCTAAAAGTTGAGTTTCATCATGGTAACCCCTGTAAATAATGGTCAATGGGATTTAAAAATCAATTTTACTAGATATTGTTTTAGTGTGTTACGAAATATTTTTAACTTCATTTGTGTATTATTAGAAGGTTTTAACATGGTGAAACCTCAACTTTTAGCCAATCCCAACATAAACGTCTAATATTAGCCTTTTTAAAAAATTTGAATTTTCACCTCAAAATTTATCGAATTCCCAAGGGAAGACTTATGGAAAAAGCCATTTTGACATAAAAATTTAAAATTTTTCCAATCGGCTAATATTTGAAAAGCATGTTGGAAATGGCTAAAACGTCAAGTTTCATCTTGGTATCACACGTAGATAATGGTCAAATGGATTTAAAAATTTATTTTAGTCGATATTGTTTTAGCGTCTTAAGAAATATTTTTAATTTCATTTGCCTATTATTTCAAGGGCTTAACATGGTGAAACTTCATTTGTTAACCATTCCCAACATACACGTCAAATATTAGCCTTTTGAAAAACTTTCAATTTTCACCTCAAAATTTGTCGATTTCCAACGTAACACCTATTGAAATGATGCATTTTGACATAAAAATTTAAATTTTTTCCAATTGGCTAATATTTTACATGCGTGTTGGAAATGGCTAAAAGTTGAGTTTCATCATGGTAACCCCCGTAAATAATGGTCAATGGGATTTAAAAATCAATTTTACTAGATATTGTTTTAGTGTGTTACGAAATATTATTAACTTCATTTGCGTATTATTTGAAGGGTTTAACATGGTGAAACCTCAAGTTTTAGCCATTCCCAACATAAACGTCTAATATTAGCCTTTTTAAAAAATTTGAATTTTCACCTCAAAATTTATCGAATTCCAAAGGGAAGACTTATGGAAAAAAGCCATTTTGACATAAAAATTTAAATTTTTTCCAATCGGCTAATATTTGAAAAGCATGTTGGAAATGGCTAAAACATCAAGTTTCATCTTGGTATCACACGTAGATAATGGTCTAATGGATTTAAAATTTTATTTTAGTCGATATTGTTTTAGCGTCTTAAAAAATATTTTTAATTTCATTTGCCTATTATTTGAAGGGCTTAACATGGTGAAACTTCATTTGTAAACCATTCCCAACATACACGTCAACTATTAGCCTTTTGAAAAACTATCAATTTTCACCTCAAAATTTGTCGATTTCCAAAGTAACACCTACTGAAGTGATGCGTTTTGACAAAAAATTTGAAAATTTTCCAATTGGCTAATATTTTACATGCGTGTTGGAAATGGCTAAAAGTTAAGTTTCATCATGGTAACCCCTGTAAATAATGGTCAATGGGATTTAAAAATGAATTTTACTAGATATTGTTTTAGTGTGTTACGAAATATTTTTAACTTCATTTGTGTATTATTAGAAGGTTTTAACATGGTGAAACCTCAACTTTTAGCCAATCCCAACATAAACGTCTAATATTAGCCTTTTAAAAAATTTGAATTTTCACCTCAAAATTTATCGATTTCCAAAGGGAAGACTTATGGAAAAAGCCATTTTGACATAAAAATTTAAAATTTTTCCAATCGGCTAATATTTGAAAAGCATGTTGGAAATGGCTAAAACGTCAAGTTTCATCTTGGTATCACACGTAGATAATGGTCAAATGGATTTAAAAATTTATTTTAGTCGATATTGTTTTAGCGTCTTAAGAAATATTTTTAATTTCATTTGCCTATTATTTCAAGGGCTTAACATGGTGAAACTTCATTTGTTAACCATTACCAACATACACGTCAAATATTAGCATTTTGAAAAACATTCAATTTTCACCTCAAAATTTGTCGATTTCCAACGTAACACCTATTGAAATGATGCATTTTGACATAAAAATTTAAATTTTTTCCAATTGGCTAATATTTTACATGCGTGTTGGAAATGGCTAAAAGTTGAGTTTCATCATGGTAACCCCCGTAAATAATGGTCAATGGGATTTAAAAATCAATTTTACTAGATATTGTTTTAGTGTGTTACGAAATATTATTAACTTCATTTGCGTATTATTTGAAGGGTTTAACATGGTGAAACCTCAAGTTTTAGCCATTCCCAACATAAACGTCTAATATTAGCCTTTTTAAAAAATTTGAATTTTCACCTCAAAATTTATCGAATTCCAAAGGGAAGACTTATGGAAAAAAGCCATTTTGACATAAAAATTTAAATTTTTTCCAATCGGCTAATATTTGAAAAGCATGTTGGAAATGGCTAAAACATCAAGTTTCATCTTGGTATCACACGTAGATAATGGTCTAATGGATTTAAAATTTTATTTTAGTCGATATTGTTTTAGCGTCTTAAAAAATATTTTTAATTTCATTTGCCTATTATTTGAAGGGCTTAACATGGTGAAACTTCATTTGTAAACCATTCCCAACATACACGTCAACTATTAGCCTTTTGAAAAACTATCAATTTTCACCTCAAAATTTGTCGATTTCCAAAGTAACACCTATTGAAGTGATGCGTTTTGACAAAAAATTTGAAAATTTTCCAATTGGCTAATATTTTACATGCGTGTTGGAAATGGCTAAAAGTTAAGTTTCATCATGGTAACCCCCGTAAATAATGGTCAATGGGATTTAAAAATGAATTTTACTAGATATTGTTTTAGTGTGTTACGAAATATTTTTAACTTCATTTGTGTATTATTAGAAGGTTTTAACATGGTGAAACCTCAACTTTTAGCCAATCCCAACATAAACGTCTAATATTAGCCTTTTTAAAAAATTTGAATTTTCACCTCAAAATTTATCGATTTCCAAAGGGAAGACTTATGGAAAAAGCCATTTTGACATAAAAATTTAAAATTTTTCCAATCGGCTAATATTTGAAAAGCATGTTGGAAATGGCTAAAACGTCAAGTTTCATCTTGGTATCACACGTAGATAATGGTCAAATGGATTTAAAAATTTATTTTAGTCGATATTGTTTTAGCGTCTTAAGAAATATTTTTAATTTCATTTGCCTATTATTTCAAGGGCTTAACATGGTGAAACTTCATTTGTTAACCATTACCAACATACACGTCAAATATTAGCCTTTTGAAAAACATTCAATTTTCACCTCAAAATTTGTCGATTTCCAACGTAACACCTATTGAAATGATGCATTTTGACATAAAAATTTAAATTTTTTCCAATTGGCTAATATTTTACATGCGTGTTGGAAATGGCTAAAAGTTGAGTTTCATCATGGTAACCCCCGTAAATAATGGTCAATGGGATTTAAAAATCAATTTTACTAGATATTGTTTTAGTGTGTTACGAAATATTATTAACTTCATTTGCGTATTATTTGAAGGGTTTAACATGGTGAAACCTCAAGTTTTAGCCATTCCCAACATAAACGTCTAATATTAGCCTTTTTAAAAAATTTGAATTTTCACCTCAAAATTTATCGAATTCCAAAGGGAAGACTTATGGAAAAAAGCCATTTTGACATAAAAATTTAAATTTTTTCCAATCGGCTAATATTTGAAAAGCATGTTGGAAATGGCTAAAACATCAAGTTTCATCTTGGTTTCACACGTAGATAATGGTCTAATGGATTTAAAATTTTATTTTAGTCGATATTGTTTTAGCGTCTTAAAAAATATTTTTAATTTCATTTGCCTATTATTTGAAGGGCTTAACATGGTGAAACTTCATTTGTAAACCATTCCCAACATACACGTCAACTATTAGCCTTTTGAAAAACTATCAATTTTCACCTCAAAATTTGTCGATTTCCAAAGTAACACCTATTGAAGTGATGCGTTTTGACAAAAAATTTGAAAATTTTCCAATTGGCTAATATTTTACATGCGTGTTGGAAATGGCTAAAAGTTAAGTTTCATCATGGTAACCCCCGTAAATAATGGTCAATGGGATTTAAAAATGAATTTTACTAGATATTGTTTTAGTGTGTTACGAAATATTTTTAACTTCATTTGTGTATTATTAGAAGGTTTTAACATGGTGAAACCTCAACTTTTAGCCAATCCCAACATAAACGTCTAATATTAGCCTTTTTAAAAAATTTGAATTTTCACCTCAAAATTTATCGATTTCCAAAGGGAAGACTTATGGAAAAAGCCATTTTGACATAAAAATTTAAAATTTTTCCAATCGGCTAATATTTGAAAAGCATGTTGGAAATGGCTAAAACGTCAAGTTTCATCTTGGTATCACACGTAGATAATGGTCAAATGGATTTAAAAATTTATTTTAGTCGATATTGTTTTAGCGTCTTAAGAAATATTTTTAATTTCATTTGCCTATTATTTCAAGGGCTTAACATGGTGAAACTTCATTTGTTAACCATTACCAACATACACGTCAAATATTAGCCTTTTGAAAAACATTCAATTTTCACCTCAAAATTTGTCGATTTCCAACGTAACACCTATTGAAATGATGCATTTTGACATAAAAATTTAAATTTTTTCCAATTGGCTAATATTTTACATGCGTGTTGGAAATGGCTAAAAGTTGAGTTTCATCATGGTAACCCCCGTAAATAATGGTCAATGGGATTTAAAAATCAATTTTACTAGATATTGTTTTAGTGTGTTACGAAATATTATTAACTTCATTTGCGTATTATTTGAAGGGTTTAACATGGTGAAACCTCAAGTTTTAGCCATTCCCAACATAAACGTCTAATATTAGCCTTTTTAAAAAATTTGAATTTTCACCTCAAAATTTATCGAATTCCAAAGGGAAGACTTATGGAAAAAAGCCATTTTGACATAAAAATTTAAATTTTTTCCAATCGGCTAATATTTGAAAAGCATGTTGGAAATGGCTAAAACATCAAGTTTCATCTTGGTTTCACACGTAGATAATGGTCTAATGGATTTAAAATTTTATTTTAGTCGATATTGTTTTAGCGTCTTAAAAAATATTTTTAATTTCATTTGCCTATTATTTGAAGGGCTTAACATGGTGAAACTTCATTTGTAAACCATTCCCAACATACACGTCAACTATTAGCCTTTTGAAAAACTTTTAATTTTCACCTCAAAATTTGTCGATTTCCAAAGTAACACCTACTGAAGTGATGCGTTTTGACAAAATATTTGAAAATTTTCCAATTGGCTAATATTTTACATGCGTGTTGGAAATGGCTAAAAGTTGAGTTTCATCATGGTAACCCCTGTAAATAATGGTCAATGGGATTTAAAAATGAATTTTACTAGATATTGTTTTAGTGTGTTACGAAATATTTTTAACTTCATTTGTGTATTATTAGAAGGTTTTAACATGGTGAAACCTCAACTTTTAGCCAATCCCAACATAAACGTCTAATATTAGCCTTTTTAAAAAATTTGAATTTTCACCTCAAAATTTATCGATTTCCAAAGGGAAGACTTATGGAAAAAGCCATTTTGACATAAAAATTTAAAATTTTTCCAATCGGCTAATATTTGAAAAGCATGTTGGAAATGGCTAAAACGTCAAGTTTCATCTTGGTATCACACGTAGATAATGGTCAAATGGATTTAAAAATTTATTTTAGTCGATATTGTTTTAGCGTCTTAAGAAATATTTTTAATTTCATTTGCCTATTATTTCAAGGGCTTAACATGGTGAAACTTCATTTGTTAACCATTACCAACATACACGTCAAATATTAGCCTTTTGAAAAACATTCAATTTTCACCTCAAAATTTGTCGATTTCCAACGTAACACCTATTGAAATGATGCATTTTGACATAAAAATTTAAATTTTTTCCAATTGGCTAATATTTTACATGCGTGTTGGAAATGGCTAAAAGTTGAGTTTCATCATGGTAACCCCCGTAAATAATGGTCAATGGGATTTAAAAATCAATTTTACTAGATATTGTTTTAGTGTGTTACGAAATATTATTAACTTCATTTGCGTATTATTTGAAGGGTTTAACATGGTGAAACCTCAAGTTTTAGCCATTCCCAACATAAACGTCTAATATTAGCCTTTTTAAAAAATTTGAATTTTCACCTCAAAATTTATCGAATTCCAAAGGGAAGACTTATGGAAAAAAGCCATTTTGACATAAAAATTTAAATTTTTTCCAATCGGCTAATATTTGAAAAGCATGTTGGAAATGGCTAAAACATCAAGTTTCATCTTGGTTTCACACGTAGATAATGGTCTAATGGATTTAAAATTTTATTTTAGTCGATATTGTTTTAGCGTCTTAAAAAATATTTTTAATTTCATTTGCCTATTATTTGAAAGGCTTAACATGGTGAAACTTCATTTGTAAACCATTCCCAACATACACGTCAACTATTAGCCTTTTGAAAAACTTTCAATTTTCACCTCAAAATTTGTCGATTTCCAAAGTAACACCTACCGAAGTGATGCGTTTTGACAAAATATTTGAAAATTTTCCAATTGGCTAATATTTTACATGCGTGTTGGAAATGGCTAAAAGTTAAGTTTCATCATGGTAACCCCCGTAAATAATGGTCAATGGGATTTAAAAATGAATTTTACTAGATATTGTTTTAGTGTGTTACGAAATATTTTTAACTTCATTTGTGTATTATTAGAAGGTTTTAACATGGTGAAACCTCAACTTTTAGCCAATCCCAACATAAACGTCTAATATTAGCCTTTTTAAAAAATTTGAATTTTCACCTCAAAATTTATCGATTTCCAAAGGGAAGACTTATGGAAAAAGCCATTTTGACATAAAAATTTAAAATTTTTCCAATCGGCTAATATTTGAAAAGCATGTTGGAAATGGCTAAAACGTCAAGTTTCATCTTGGTATCACACGTAGATAATGGTCAAATGGATTTAAAAATTTATTTTAGTCGATATTGTTTTAGCGTCTTAAGAAATATTTTTAATTTCATTTGCCTATTATTTCAAGGGCTTAACATGGTGAAACTTCATTTGTTAACCATTACCAACATACACGTCAAATATTAGCCTTTTGAAAAACATTCAATTTTCACCTCAAAATTTGTCGATTTCCAACGTAACACCTATTGAAATGATGCATTTTGACATAAAAATTTAAATTTTTTCCAATTGGCTAATATTTTACATGCGTGTTGGAAATGGCTAAAAGTTGAGTTTCATCATGGTAACCCCCGTAAATAATGGTCAATGGGATTTAAAAATCAATTTTACTAGATATTGTTTTAGTGTGTTACGAAATATTATTAACTTCATTTGCGTATTATTTGAAGGGTTTAACATGGTGAAACCTCAAGTTTTAGCCATTCCCAACATAAACGTCTAATATTAGCCTTTTTAAAAAATTTGAATTTTCACCTCAAAATTTATCGAATTCCAAAGGGAAGACTTATGGAAAAAAGCCATTTTGACATAAAAATTTAAATTTTTTCCAATCGGCTAATATTTGAAAAGCATGTTGGAAATGGCTAAAACATCAAGTTTCATCTTGGTTTCACACGTAGATAATGGTCTAATGGATTTAAAATTTTATTTTAGTCGATATTGTTTTAGCGTCTTAAAAAATATTTTTAATTTCATTTGCCTATTATTTGAAAGGCTTAACATGGTGAAACTTCATTTGTAAACCATTCCCAACATACACGTCAACTATTAGCCTTTTGAAAAACTTTTAATTTTCACCTCAAAATTTGTCGATTTCCAAAGTAACACCTACTGAAGTGATGCGTTTTGACAAAATATTTGAAAATTTTCCAATTGGCTAATATTTTACATGCGTGTTGGAAATGGCTAAAAGTTAAGTTTCATCATGGTAACCCCCGTAAATAATGGTCAATGGGATTTAAAAATGAATTTTACTAGATATTGTTTTAGTGTGTTACGAAATATTTTTAACTTCATTTGTGTATTATTAGAAGGTTTTAACATGGTGAAACCTCAACTTTTAGCCAATCCCAACATAAACGTCTAATATTAGCCTTTTTAAAAAATTTGAATTTTCACCTCAAAATTTATCGATTTCCAAAGGGAAGACTTATGGAAAAAGCCATTTTGACATAAAAATTTAAAATTTTTCCAATCGGCTAATATTTGAAAAGCATGTTGGAAATGGCTAAAACGTCAAGTTTCATCTTGGTATCACACGTAGATAATGGTCAAATGGATTTAAAAATTTATTTTAGTCGATATTGTTTTAGCGTCTTAAGAAATATTTTTAATTTCATTTGCCTATTATTTCAAGGGCTTAACATGGTGAAACTTCATTTGTTAACCATTACCAACATACACATCAAATATTAGCCTTTTGAAAAACATTCAATTTTCACCTCAAAATTTGTCGATTTCCAACGTAACACCTATTGAAATGATGCATTTTGACATAAAAATTTAAATTTTTTCCAATTGGCTAATATTTTACATGCGTGTTGGAAATGGCTAAAAGTTGAGTTTCATCATGGTAACCCCCGTAAATAATGGTCAATGGGATTTAAAAATCAATTTTACTAGATATTGTTTTAGTGTGTTACGAAATATTATTAACTTCATTTGCGTATTATTTGAAGGGTTTAACATGGTGAAACCTCAAGTTTTAGCCATTCCCAACATAAACGTCTAATATTAGCCTTTTTAAAAAATTTGAATTTTCACCTCAAAATTTATCGAATTCCAAAGGGAAGACTTATGGAAAAAAGCCATTTTGACATAAAAATTTAAATTTTTTCCAATCGGCTAATATTTGAAAAGCATGTTGGAAATGGCTAAAACATCAAGTTTCATCTTGGTTTCACACGTAGATAATGGTCTAATGGATTTAAAATTTTATTTTAGTCGATATTGTTTTAGCGTCTTAAAAAATATTTTTAATTTCATTTGCCTATTATTTGAAAGGCTTAACATGGTGAAACTTCATTTGTAAACCATTCCCAACATACACGTCAACTATTAGCCTTTTGAAAAACTTTTAATTTTCACCTCAAAATTTGTCGATTTCCAAAGTAACACCTACTGAAGTGATGCGTTTTGACAAAATATTTGAAAATTTTCCAATTGGCTAATATTTTACATGCGTGTTGGAAATGGCTAAAAGTTAAGTTTCATCATGGTAACCCCCGTAAATAATGGTCAATGGGATTTAAAAATGAATTTTACTAGATATTGTTTTAGTGTGTTACGAAATATTTTTAACTTCATTTGTGTATTATTAGAAGGTTTTAACATGGTGAAACCTCAACTTTTAGCCAATCCCAACATAAACGTCTAATATTAGCCTTTTTAAAAAATTTGAATTTTCACCTCAAAATTTATCGATTTCCAAAGGGAAGACTTATGGAAAAAGCCATTTTGACATAAAAATTTAAAATTTTTCCAATCGGCTAATATTTGAAAAGCATGTTGGAAATGGCTAAAACGTCAAGTTTCATCTTGGTATCACACGTAGATAATGGTCAAATGGATTTAAAAATTTATTTTAGTCGATATTGTTTTAGCGTCTTAAGAAATATTTTTAATTTCATTTGCCTATTATTTCAAGGGCTTAACATGGTGAAACTTCATTTGTTAACCATTACCAACATACACATCAAATATTAGCCTTTTGAAAAACATTCAATTTTCACCTCAAAATTTGTCGATTTCCAACGTAACACCTATTGAAATGATGCATTTTGACATAAAAATTTAAATTTTTTCCAATTGGCTAATATTTTACATGCGTGTTGGAAATGGCTAAAAGTTGAGTTTCATCATGGTAACCCCCGTAAATAATGGTCAATGGGATTTAAAAATCAATTTTACTAGATATTGTTTTAGTGTGTTACGAAATATTATTAACTTCATTTGCGTATTATTTGAAGGGTTTAACATGGTGAAACCTCAAGTTTTAGCCATTCCCAACATAAACGTCTAATATTAGCCTTTTTAAAAAATTTGAATTTTCACCTCAAAATTTATCGAATTCCAAAGGGAAGACTTATGGAAAAAAGCCATTTTGACATAAAAATTTAAATTTTTTCCAATCGGCTAATATTTGAAAAGCATGTTGGAAATGGCTAAAACATCAAGTTTCATCTTGGTTTCACACGTAGATAATGGTCTAATGGATTTAAAATTTTATTTTAGTCGATATTGTTTTAGCGTCTTAAAAAATATTTTTAATTTCATTTGCCTATTATTTGAAGGGCTTAACATGGTGAAACTTCATTTGTAAACCATTCCCAACATACACGTCAACTATTAGCCTTTTGAAAAACTATCAATTTTCACCTCAAAATTTGTCGATTTCCAAAGAACACCTATTGAAGTGATGCGTTTTGACAAAAAATTTGAAAATTTTCCAATTGGCTAATATTTTACATGCGTGTTGGAAATGGCTAAAAGTTGAGTTTCATCATGGTAACCCCCGTAAATAATGGTCAATGGGATTTAAAAATGAATTTTACTAGATATTGTTTTAGTGTGTTACGAAATATTTTTAACTTCATTTGTGTATTATTAGAAGGTTTTAACATGGTGAAACCTCAACTTTTAGCCAATCCCAACATAAACGTCTAATATTAGCCTTTTTAAAAAATTTGAATTTTCACCTCAAAATTTATCGATTTCCAAAGGGAAGACTTATGGAAAAAGCCATTTTGACATAAAAATTTAAAATTTTTCCAATCGGCTAATATTTGAAAAGCATGTTGGAAATGGCTAAAACGTCAAGTTTCATCTTGGTATCACACGTAGATAATGGTCAAATGGATTTAAAAATTTATTTTAGTCGATATTGTTTTAGCGTCTTAAGAAATATTTTTAATTTCATTTGCCTATTATTTCAAGGGCTTAACATGGTGAAACTTCATTTGTTAACCATTACCAACATACACATCAAATATTAGCCTTTTGAAAAACATTCAATTTTCACCTCAAAATTTGTCGATTTCCAACGTAACACCTATTGAAATGATGCATTTTGACATAAAAATTTAAATTTTTTCCAATTGGCTAATATTTTACATGCGTGTTGGAAATGGCTAAAAGTTGAGTTTCATCATGGTAACCCCTGTAAATAATGGTCAATGGGATTTAAAAATCAATTTTACTAGATATTGTTTTAGTGTGTTACGAAATATTATTAACTTCATTTGCGTATTATTTGAAGGGTTTAACATGGTGAAACCTCAAGTTTTAGCCATTCCCAACATAAACGTCTAATATTAGCCTTTTTAAAAAATTTGAATTTTCACCTCAAAATTTATCGAATTCCAAAGGGAAGACTTATGGAAAAAAGCCATTTTGACATAAAAATTTAAATTTTTTCCAATCGGCTAATATTTGAAAAGCATGTTGGAAATGGCTAAAACATCAAGTTTCATCTTGGTTTCACACGTAGATAATGGTCTAATGGATTTAAAATTTTATTTTAGTCGATATTGTTTTAGCGTCTTAAAAAATATTTTTAATTTCATTTGCCTATTATTTGAAAGGCTTAACATGGTGAAACTTCATTTGTAAACCATTCCCAACATACACGTCAACTATTAGCCTTTTGAAAAACTTTTAATTTTCACCTCAAAATTTGTCGATTTCCAAAGTAACACCTACTGAAGTGATGCGTTTTGACAAAATATTTGAAAATTTTCCAATTGGCTAATATTTTACATGCGTGTTGGAAATGGCTAAAAGTTAAGTTTCATCATGGTAACCCCTGTAAATAATGGTCAATGGGATTTAAAAATGAATTTTACTAGATATTGTTTTAGTGTGTTACGAAATATTTTTAACTTCATTTGTGTATTATTAGAAGGTTTTAACATGGTGAAACCTCAACTTTTAGCCAATCCCAACATAAACGTCTAATATTAGCCTTTTTAAAAAATTTGAATTTTCACCTCAAAATTTATCGATTTCCAAAGGGAAGACTTATGGAAAAAGCCATTTTGACATAAAAATTTAAAATTTTTCCAATCGGCTAATATTTGAAAAGCATGTTGGAAATGGCTAAAACGTCAAGTTTCATCTTGGTATCACACGTAGATAATGGTCAAATGGATTTAAAAATTTATTTTAGTCGATATTGTTTTAGCGTCTTAAGAAATATTTTTAATTTCATTTGCCTATTATTTCAAGGGCTTAACATGGTGAAACTTCATTTGTTAACCATTACCAACATACACATCAAATATTAGCCTTTTGAAAAACATTCAATTTTCACCTCAAAATTTGTCGATTTCCAACGTAACACCTATTGAAATGATGCATTTTGACATAAAAATTTAAATTTTTTCCAATTGGCTAATATTTTACATGCGTGTTGGAAATGGCTAAAAGTTGAGTTTCATCATGGTAACCCCCGTAAATAATGGTCAATGGGATTTAAAAATCAATTTTACTAGATATTGTTTTAGTGTGTTACGAAATATTATTAACTTCATTTGCGTATTATTTGAAGGGTTTAACATGGTGAAACCTCAAGTTTTAGCCATTCCCAACATAAACGTCTAATATTAGCCTTTTTAAAAAATTTGAATTTTCACCTCAAAATTTATCGAATTCCAAAGGGAAGACTTATGGAAAAAAGCCATTTTGACATAAAAATTTAAATTTTTTCCAATCGGCTAATATTTGAAAAGCATGTTGGAAATGGCTAAAACATCAAGTTTCATCTTGGTTTCACACGTAGATAATGGTCTAATGGATTTAAAATTTTATTTTAGTCGATATTGTTTTAGCGTCTTAAAAAATATTTTTAATTTCATTTGCCTATTATTTGAAGGGCTTAACATGGTGAAACTTCATTTGTAAACCATTCCCAACATACACGTCAACTATTAGCCTTTTGAAAAACTATCAATTTTCACCTCAAAATTTGTCGATTTCCAAAGTAACACCTATTGAAATGATGCATTTTGACATAAAAATTTGAAAATTTTCCAATTGGCTAATATTTTACATGCGTGTTGGAAATGGCTAAAAGTTGAGTTTCATCATGGTAACCCCTGTAAATAATGGTCAATGGGATTTAAAAATGAATTTTACTAGATATTGTTTTAGTGTGTTACGAAATATTTTTAACTTCATTTGTGTATTATTAGAAGGTTTTAACATGGTGAAACCTCAACTTTTAGCCAATCCCAACATAAACGTCTAATATTAGCCTTTTTAAAAAATTTGAATTTTCACCTCAAAATTTATCGATTTCCAAAGGGAAGACTTATGGAAAAAGCCATTTTGACATAAAAATTTAAAATTTTTCCAATCGGCTAATATTTGAAAAGCATGTTGGAAATGGCTAAAACGTCAAGTTTCATCTTGGTATCACACGTAGATAATGGTCAAATGGATTTAAAAATTTATTTTAGTCGATATTGTTTTAGCGTCTTAAGAAATATTTTTAATTTCATTTGCCTATTATTTCAAGGGCTTAACATGGTGAAACTTCATTTGTTAACCATTACCAACATACACGTCAAATATTAGCCTTTTGAAAAACATTCAATTTTCACCTCAAAATTTGTCGATTTCCAACGTAACACCTATTGAAATGATGCATTTTGACATAAAAATTTAAATTTTTTCCAATTGGCTAATATTTTACATGCGTGTTGGAAATGGCTAAAAGTTGAGTTTCATCATGGTAACCCCCGTAAATAATGGTCAATGGGATTTAAAAATCAATTTTACTAGATATTGTTTTAGTGTGTTACGAAATATTATTAACTTCATTTGCGTATTATTTGAAGGGTTTAACATGGTGAAACCTCAAGTTTTAGCCATTCCCAACATAAACGTCTAATATTAGCCTTTTTAAAAAATTTGAATTTTCACCTCAAAATTTATCGAATTCCAAAGGGAAGACTTATGGAAAAAAGCCATTTTGACATAAAAATTTAAATTTTTTCCAATCGGCTAATATTTGAAAAGCATGTTGGAAATGGCTAAAACATCAAGTTTCATCTTGGTATCACACGTAGATAATGGTCTAATGGATTTAAAATTTTATTTTAGTCGATATTGTTTTAGCGTCTTAAAAAATATTTTTAATTTCATTTGCCTATTATTTGAAAGGCTTAACATGGTGAAACTTCATTTGTAAACCATTCCCAACATACACGTCAACTATTAGCCTTTTGAAAAACATTCAATATTCACCTCAAAATTTGTCGATTTCCAAAGTAACACCTACCGAAGTGATGCGTTTTGACAAAAAATTTGAAAATTTTCCAATTGGCTAATATTTTACATGCGTGTTGGAAATGGCTAAAAGTTAAGTTTCATCATGGTAACCCCTGTAAATAATGGTCAATGGGATTTAAAAATGAATTTTACTAGATATTGTTTTAGTGTGTTACGAAATATTTTTAACTTCATTTGTGTATTATTAGAAGGTTTTAACATGGTGAAACCTCAACTTTTAGCCAATCCCAACATAAACGTCTAATATTAGCCTTTTTAAAAAATTTGAATTTTCACCTCAAAATTTATCGATTTCCAAAGGGAAGACTTATGGAAAAAGCCATTTTGACATAAAAATTTAAAATTTTTCCAATCGGCTAATATTTGAAAAGCATGTTGGAAATGGCTAAAACGTCAAGTTTCATCTTGGTATCACACGTAGATAATGGTCAAATGGATTTAAAAATTTATTTTAGTCGATATTGTTTTAGCGTCTTAAGAAATATTTTTAATTTCATTTGCCTATTATTTCAAGGGCTTAACATGGTGAAACTTCATTTGTTAACCATTACCAACATACACATCAAATATTAGCCTTTTGAAAAACATTCAATTTTCACCTCAAAATTTGTCGATTTCCAACGTAACACCTATTGAAATGATGCATTTTGACATAAAAATTTAAATTTTTTCCAATTGGCTAATATTTTACATGCGTGTTGGAAATGGCTAAAAGTTGAGTTTCATCATGGTAACCCCCGTAAATAATGGTCAATGGGATTTAAAAATCAATTTTACTAGATATTGTTTTAGTGTGTTACGAAATATTATTAACTTCATTTGCGTATTATTTGAAGGGTTTAACATGGTGAAACCTCAAGTTTTAGCCATTCCCAACATAAACGTCTAATATTAGCCTTTTTAAAAAATTTGAATTTTCACCTCAAAATTTATCGAATTCCAAAGGGAAGACTTATGGAAAAAAGCCATTTTGACATAAAAATTTAAATTTTTTCCAATCGGCTAATATTTGAAAAGCATGTTGGAAATGGCTAAAACATCAAGTTTCATCTTGGTTTCACACGTAGATAATGGTCTAATGGATTTAAAATTTTATTTTAGTCGATATTGTTTTAGCGTCTTAAAAAATATTTTTAATTTCATTTGCCTATTATTTGAAGGGCTTAACATGGTGAAACTTCATTTGTAAACCATTCCCAACATACACGTCAACTATTAGCCTTTTGAAAAACTTTCAATTTTCACCTCAAAATTTGTCGATTTCCAAAGTAACACCTATTGAAGTGATGCGTTTTGACAAAAAATTTGAAAATTTTCCAATTGGCTAATATTTTACATGCGTGTTGGAAATGGCTAAAAGTTAAGTTTCATCATGGTAACCCCCGTAAATAATGGTCAATGGGATTTAAAAATGAATTTTACTAGATATTGTTTTAGTGTGTTACGAAATATTTTTAACTTCATTTGTGTATTATTAGAAGGTTTTAACATGGTGAAACCTCAACTTTTAGCCAATCCCAACATAAACGTCTAATATTAGCCTTTTTAAAAAATTTGAATTTTCACCTCAAAATTTATCGATTTCCAAAGGGAAGACTTATGGAAAAAGCCATTTTGACATAAAAATTTAAAATTTTTCCAATCGGCTAATATTTGAAAAGCATGTTGGAAATGGCTAAAACGTCAAGTTTCATCTTGGTATCACACGTAGATAATGGTCAAATGGATTTAAAAATTTATTTTAGTCGATATTGTTTTAGCGTCTTAAGAAATATTTTTAATTTCATTTGCCTATTATTTCAAGGGCTTAACATGGTGAAACTTCATTTGTTAACCATTACCAACATACACGTCAAATATTAGCCTTTTGAAAAACATTCAATTTTCACCTCAAAATTTGTCGATTTCCAACGTAACACCTATTGAAATGATGCATTTTGACATAAAAATTTAAATTTTTTTCCAATTGGCTAATATTTTACATGCGTGTTGGAAATGGCTAAAAGTTGAGTTTCATCATGGTAACCCCTGTAAATAATGGTCAATGGGATTTAAAAATCAATTTTACTAGATATTGTTTTAGTGTGTTACGAAATATTATTAACTTCATTTGCGTATTATTTGAAGGGTTTAACATGGTGAAACCTCAAGTTTTAGCCATTCCCAACATAAACGTCTAATATTAGCCTTTTTAAAAAATTTGAATTTTCACCTCAAAATTTATCGAATTCCAAAGGGAAGACTTATGGAAAAAAGCCATTTTGACATAAAAATTTAAATTTTTTCCAATCGGCTAATATTTGAAAAGCATGTTGGAAATGGCTAAAACATCAAGTTTCATCTTGGTTTCACACGTAGATAATGGTCTAATGGATTTAAAATTTTATTTTAGTCGATATTGTTTTAGCGTCTTAAAAAATATTTTTAATTTCATTTGCCTATTATTTGAAAGGCTTAACATGGTGAAACTTCATTTGTAAACCATTCCCAACATACACGTCAACTATTAGCCTTTTGAAAAACATTCAATTTTCACCTCAAAATTTGTCGATTTCCAAAGTAACACCTACTGAAGTGATGCGTTTTGACAAAATATTTGAAAATTTTCCAATTGGCTAATATTTTACATGCGTGTTGGAAATGGCTAAAAGTTAAGTTTCATCATGGTAACCCCTGTAAATAATGGTCAATGGGATTTAAAAATGAATTTTACTAGATATTGTTTTAGTGTGTTACGAAATATTTTTAACTTCATTTGTGTATTATTAGAAGGTTTTAACATGGTGAAACCTCAACTTTTAGCCAATCCCAACATAAACGTCTAATATTAGCCTTTTTAAAAAATTTGAATTTTCACCTCAAAATTTATCGATTTCCAAAGGGAAGACTTATGGAAAAAGCCATTTTGACATAAAAATTTAAAATTTTTCCAATCGGCTAATATTTGAAAAGCATGTTGGAAATGGCTAAAACGTCAAGTTTCATCTTGGTATCACACGTAGATAATGGTCAAATGGATTTAAAAATTTATTTTAGTCGATATTGTTTTAGCGTCTTAAGAAATATTTTTAATTTCATTTGCCTATTATTTCAAGGGCTTAACATGGTGAAACTTCATTTGTTAACCATTACCAACATACACGTCAAATATTAGCCTTTTGAAAAACATTCAATTTTCACCTCAAAATTTGTCGATTTCCAACGTAACACCTATTGAAATGATGCATTTTGACATAAAAATTTAAATTTTTTCCAATTGGCTAATATTTTACATGCGTGTTGGAAATGGCTAAAAGTTGAGTTTCATCATGGTAACCCCCGTAAATAATGGTCAATGGGATTTAAAAATCAATTTTACTAGATATTGTTTTAGTGTGTTACGAAATATTATTAACTTCATTTGCGTATTATTTGAAGGGTTTAACATGGTGAAACCTCAAGTTTTAGCCATTCCCAACATAAACGTCTAATATTAGCCTTTTTAAAAAATTTGAATTTTCACCTCAAAATTTATCGAATTCCAAAGGGAAGACTTATGGAAAAAAGCCATTTTGACATAAAAATTTAAATTTTTTCCAATCGGCTAATATTTGAAAAGCATGTTGGAAATGGCTAAAACATCAAGTTTCATCTTGGTTTCACACGTAGATAATGGTCTAATGGATTTAAAATTTTATTTTAGTCGATATTGTTTTAGCGTCTTAAAAAATATTTTTAATTTCATTTGCCTATTATTTGAAAGGCTTAACATGGTGAAACTTCATTTGTAAACCATTCCCAACATACACGTCAACTATTAGCCTTTTGAAAAACATTCAATATTCACCTCAAAATTTGTCGATTTCCAAAGTAACACCTATTGAAGTGATGCGTTTTGACAAAATATTTGAAAATTTTCCAATTGGCTAATATTTTACATGCGTGTTGGAAATGGCTAAAAGTTAAGTTTCATCATGGTAACCCCCGTAAATAATGGTCAATGGGATTTAAAAATGAATTTTACTAGATATTGTTTTAGTGTGTTACGAAATATTTTTAACTTCATTTGTGTATTATTAGAAGGTTTTAACATGGTGAAACCTCAACTTTTAGCCAATCCCAACATAAACGTCTAATATTAGCCTTTTTAAAAAATTTGAATTTTCACCTCAAAATTTATCGATTTCCAAAGGGAAGACTTATGGAAAAAGCCATTTTGACATAAAAATTTAAAATTTTTCCAATCGGCTAATATTTGAAAAGCATGTTGGAAATGGCTAAAACGTCAAGTTTCATCTTGGTATCACACGTAGATAATGGTCAAATGGATTTAAAAATTTATTTTAGTCGATATTGTTTTAGCGTCTTAAGAAATATTTTTAATTTCATTTGCCTATTATTTCAAGGGCTTAACATGGTGAAACTTCATTTGTTAACCATTACCAACATACACGTCAAATATTAGCCTTTTGAAAAACATTCAATTTTCACCTCAAAATTTGTCGATTTCCAACGTAACACCTATTGAAATGATGCATTTTGACATAAAAATTTAAATTTTTTCCAATTGGCTAATATTTTACATGCGTGTTGGAAATGGCTAAAAGTTGAGTTTCATCATGGTAACCCCTGTAAATAATGGTCAATGGGATTTAAAAATCAATTTTACTAGATATTGTTTTAGTGTGTTACGAAATATTATTAACTTCATTTGCGTATTATTTGAAGGGTTTAACATGGTGAAACCTCAAGTTTTAGCCATTCCCAACATAAACGTCTAATATTAGCCTTTTTAAAAAATTTGAATTTTCACCTCAAAATTTATCGAATTCCAAAGGGAAGACTTATGGAAAAAAGCCATTTTGACATAAAAATTTAAATTTTTTCCAATCGGCTAATATTTGAAAAGCATGTTGGAAATGGCTAAAACATCAAGTTTCATCTTGGTTTCACACGTAGATAATGGTCTAATGGATTTAAAATTTTATTTTAGTCGATATTGTTTTAGCGTCTTAAAAAATATTTTTAATTTCATTTGCCTATTATTTGAAGGGCTTAACATGGTGAAACTTCATTTGTAAACCATTCCCAACATACACGTCAAATATTAGCCTTTTGAAAAACTTTCAATTTTCACCTCAAAATTTGTCGATTTCCAAAGTAACACCTACTGAAGTGATGCGTTTTGACAAAAAATTTGAAAATTTTCCAATTTGCTAATATTTTACATGCGTGTTGGAAATGGCTAAAAGTTAAGTTTCAACATGGTAACCCCCGTAAATAATGGTCAATGGGATTTAAAAATGAATTTTACTAGATATTGTTTTAGTGTGTTACGAAATATTTTTAACTTCATTTGTGTATTATTAGAAGGTTTTAACATGGTGAAACCTCAACTTTTAGCCAATCCCAACATAAACGTCTAATATTAGCCTTTTTAAAAAATTTGAATTTTCACCTCAAAATTTATCGATTTCCAAAGGGAAGACTTATGGAAAAAGCCATTTTGACATAAAAATTTAAAATTTTTCCAATCGGCTAATATTTGAAAAGCATGTTGGAAATGGCTAAAACGTCAAGTTTCATCTTGGTATCACACGTAGATAATGGTCAAATGGATTTAAAAATTTATTTTAGTCGATATTGTTTTAGCGTCTTAAGAAATATTTTTAATTTCATTTGCCTATTATTTCAAGGGCTTAACATGGTGAAACTTCATTTGTTAACCATTACCAACATACACGTCAAATATTAGCCTTTTGAAAAACATTCAATTTTCACCTCAAAATTTGTCGATTTCCAACGTAACACCTATTGAAATGATGCATTTTGACATAAAAATTTAAATTTTTTCCAATTGGCTAATATTTTACATGCGTGTTGGAAATGGCTAAAAGTTGAGTTTCATCATGGTAACCCCCGTAAATAATGGTCAATGGGATTTAAAAATCAATTTTACTAGATATTGTTTTAGTGTGTTACGAAATATTATTAACTTCATTTGCGTATTATTTGAAGGGTTTAACATGGTGAAACCTCAAGTTTTAGCCATTCCCAACATAAACGTCTAATATTAGCCTTTTTAAAAAATTTGAATTTTCACCTCAAAATTTATCGAATTCCAAAGGGAAGACTTATGGAAAAAAGCCATTTTGACATAAAAATTTAAATTTTTTCCAATCGGCTAATATTTGAAAAGCATGTTGGAAATGGCTAAAACATCAAGTTTCATCTTGGTTTCACACGTAGATAATGGTCTAATGGATTTAAAATTTTATTTTAGTCGATATTGTTTTAGCGTCTTAAAAAATATTTTTAATTTCATTTGCCTATTATTTGAAGGGCTTAACATGGTGAAACTTCATTTGTAAACCATTCCCAACATACACGTCAACTATTAGCCTTTTGAAAAACTATCAATTTTCACCTCAAAATTTGTCGATTTCCAAAGTAACACCTACTGAAGTGATGCGTTTTGACAAAATATTTGAAAATTTTCCAATTGGCTAATATTTTACATGCGTGTTGGAAATGGCTAAAAGTTAAGTTTCATCATGGTAACCCCCGTAAATAATGGTCAATGGGATTTAAAAATGAATTTTACTAGATATTGTTTTAGTGTGTTACGAAATATTTTTAACTTCATTTGTGTATTATTAGAAGGTTTTAACATGGTGAAACCTCAACTTTTAGCCAATCCCAACATAAACGTCTAATATTAGCCTTTTTAAAAAATTTGAATTTTCACCTCAAAATTTATCGATTTCCAAAGGGAAGACTTATGGAAAAAGCCATTTTGACATAAAAATTTAAAATTTTTCCAATCGGCTAATATTTGAAAAGCATGTTGGAAATGGCTAAAACGTCAAGTTTCATCTTGGTATCACACGTAGATAATGGTCAAATGGATTTAAAAATTTATTTTAGTCGATATTGTTTTAGCGTCTTAAGAAATATTTTTAATTTCATTTGCCTATTATTTCAAGGGCTTAACATGGTGAAACTTCATTTGTTAACCATTACCAACATACACGTCAAATATTAGCCTTTTGAAAAACATTCAATTTTCACCTCAAAATTTGTCGATTTCCAACGTAACACCTATTGAAATGATGCATTTTGACATAAAAATTTAAATTTTTTCCAATTGGCTAATATTTTACATGCGTGTTGGAAATGGCTAAAAGTTGAGTTTCATCATGGTAACCCCCGTAAATAATGGTCAATGGGATTTAAAAATCAATTTTACTAGATATTGTTTTAGTGTGTTACGAAATATTATTAACTTCATTTGCGTATTATTTGAAGGGTTTAACATGGTGAAACCTCAAGTTTTAGCCATTCCCAACATAAACGTCTAATATTAGCCTTTTTAAAAAATTTGAATTTTCACCTCAAAATTTATCGAATTCCAAAGGGAAGACTTATGGAAAAAAGCCATTTTGACATAAAAATTTAAATTTTTTCCAATCGGCTAATATTTGAAAAGCATGTTGGAAATGGCTAAAACATCAAGTTTCATCTTGGTTTCACACGTAGATAATGGTCTAATGGATTTAAAATTTTATTTTAGTCGATATTGTTTTAGCGTCTTAAAAAATATTTTTAATTTCATTTGCCTATTATTTGAAGGGCTTAACATGGTGAAACTTCATTTGTAAACCATTCCCAACATACACGTCAACTATTAGCCTTTTGAAAAACTATCAATTTTCACCTCAAAATTTGTCGATTTCCAAAGTAACACCTACCGAAGTGATGCGTTTTGACAAAAAATTTGAAAATTTTCCAATTGGCTAATATTTTACATGCGTGTTGGAAATGGCTAAAAGTTAAGTTTCATCATGGTAACCCTCGTAAATAATGGTCAATGGGATTTAAAAATGAATTTTACTAGATATTGTTTTAGTGTGTTACGAAATATTTTTAACTTCATTTGTGTATTATTAGAAGGTTTTAACATGGTGAAACCTCAACTTTTAGCCAATCCCAACATAAACGTCTAATATTAGCCTTTTTAAAAAATTTGAATTTTCACCTCAAAATTTATCGATTTCCAAAGGGAAGACTTATGGAAAAAGCCATTTTGACATAAAAATTTAAAATTTTTCCAATCGGCTAATATTTGAAAAGCATGTTGGAAATGGCTAAAACGTCAAGTTTCATCTTGGTATCACACGTAGATAATGGTCAAATGGATTTAAAAATTTATTTTAGTCGATATTGTTTTAGCGTCTTAAGAAATATTTTTAATTTCATTTGCCTATTATTTCAAGGGCTTAACATGGTGAAACTTCATTTGTTAACCATTACCAACATACACGTCAAATATTAGCCTTTTGAAAAACATTCAATTTTCACCTCAAAATTTGTCGATTTCCAACGTAACAGCTATTGAAATGATGCATTTTGACATAAAAATTTAAAATTTTTCCAATTGGCTAATATTTTACATGCGTGTTGGAAATGGCTAAAAGTTGAGTTTCATCATGGTAACCCCCGTAAATAATGGTCAATGGGATTTAAAAATCAATTTTACTAGATATTGTTTTAGTGTGTTACGAAATATTTTTAACTTCATTTGCGTATTATTTGAAGGGTTTAACATGGTGAAACCTCAAGTTTTAGCCATTCCCAACATAAACGTCTAATATTAGCCTTTTTAAAAAATTTGAATTTTCACCTCAAAATTTATCGAATTCCAAAGGGAAGACTTATGGAAAAAAGCCATTTTGACATAAAAATTTAAATTTTTTCCAATCGGCTAATATTTGAAAAGCATGTTGGAAATGGCTAAAACATCAAGTTTCATCTTGGTATCACACGTAGATAATGGTCTAATGGATTTAAAATTTTATTTTAGTCGATATTGTTTTAGCGTCTTAAAAAATATTTTTAATTTCATTTGCCTATTATTTGAAGGGCTTAACATGGTGAAACTTCATTTGTAAACCATTCCCAACATACACGTCAACTATTAGCCTTTTGAAAAACTATCAATTTTCACCTCAAAATTTGTCGATTTCCAAAGTAACACCTATTGAAGTGATGCGTTTTGACAAAAAATTTGAAAATTTTCCAATTGGCTAATATTTTACATGCGTGTTGCAAATGGCTAAAAGTTAAGTTTCATCATGGTAACCCCCGTAAATAATGGTCAATGGGATTTAAAAATGAATTTTACTAGATATTGTTTTAGTGTGTTACGAAATATTTTTAACTTCATTTGTGTATTATTAGAAGGTTTTAACATGGTGAAACCTCAACTTTTAGCCAATCCCAACATAAACGTCTAATATTAGCCTTTTTAAAAAATTTGAATTTTCACCTCAAAATTTATCGATTTCCAAAGGGAAGACTTATGGAAAAAGCCATTTTGACATAAAAATTTAAAATTTTTCCAATCGGCTAATATTTGAAAAGCATGTTGGAAATGGCTAAAACGTCAAGTTTCATCTTGGTATCACACGTAGATAATGGTCAAATGGATTTAAAAATTTATTTTAGTCGATATTGTTTTAGCGTCTTAAGAAATATTTTTAATTTCATTTGCCTATTATTTCAAGGGCTTAACATGGTGAAACTTCATTTGTTAACCATTACCAACATACACGTCAAATATTAGCCTTTTGAAAAACTTTCAATTTTCACCTCAAAATTTGTCGATTTCCAACGTAACACCTATTGAAATGATGCATTTTGACATAAAAATTTAAAATTTTTCCAATTGGCTAATATTTTACATGCGTGTTGGAAATGGCTAAAAGTTGAGTTTCATCATGGTAACCCCCGTAAATAATGGTCAATGGGATTTAAAAATCAATTTTACTAGATATTGTTTTAGTGTGTTACGAAATATTTTTAACTTCATTTGCGTATTATTTGAAGGGTTTAACATGGTGAAACCTCAAGTTTTAGCCATTCCCAACATAAACGTCTAATATTAGCCTTTTTAAAAAATTTGAATTTTCACCTCAAAATTTATCGAATTCCAAAGGGAAGACTTATGGAAAAAAGCCATTTTGACATAAAAATTTAAATTTTTTCCAATCGGCTAATATTTGAAAAGCATGTTGGAAATGGCTAAAACATCAAGTTTCATCTTGGTATCACACGTAGATAATGGTCTAATGGATTTAAAATTTTATTTTAGTCGATATTGTTTTAGCGTCTTAAAAAATATTTTTAATTTCATTTGCCTATTATTTGAAGGGCTTAACATGGTGAAACTTCATTTGTAAACCATTCCCAACATACACGTCAACTATTAGCCTTTTGAAAAACATTCAATTTTCACCTCAAAATTTGTCGATTTCCAAAGTAACACCTACCGAAGTGATGCGTTTTGACAAAAAATTTGAAAATTTTCCAATTGGCTAATATTTTACATGCGTGTTGGAAATGGCTAAAAGTTAAGTTTCATCATGGTAACCCCCGTAAATAATGGTCAATGGGATTTAAAAATGAATTTTACTAGATATTGTTTTAGTGTGTTACGAAATATTTTTAACTTCATTTGTGTATTATTAGAAGGTTTTAACATGGTGAAACCTCAACTTTTAGCCAATCCCAACATAAACGTCTAATATTAGCCTTTTTAAAAAATTTGAATTTTCACCTCAAAATTTATCGATTTCCAAAGGGAAGACTTATGGAAAAAGCCATTTTGACATAAAAATTTAAAATTTTTCCAATCGGCTAATATTTGAAAAGCATGTTGGAAATGGCTAAAACGTCAAGTTTCATCTTGGTATCACACGTAGATAATGGTCAAATGGATTTAAAAATTTATTTTAGTCGATATTGTTTTAGCGTCTTAAGAAATATTTTTAATTTCATTTGCCTATTATTTCAAGGGCTTAACATGGTGAAACTTCATTTGTTAACCATTACCAACATACACGTCAAATATTAGCCTTTTGAAAAACTTTCAATTTTCACCTCAAAATTTGTCGATTTCCAACGTAACACCTATTGAAATGATGCATTTTGACATAAAAATTTAAAATTTTTCCAATTGGCTAATATTTTACATGCGTGTTGGAAATGGCTAAAAGTTGAGTTTCATCATGGTAACCCTCGTAAATAATGGTCAATGGGATTTAAAAATCAATTTTACTAGATATTGTTTTAGTGTGTTACGAAATATTTTTAACTTCATTTGCGTATTATTTGAAGGGTTTAACATGGTGAAACCTCAAGTTTTAGCCATTCCCAACATAAACGTCTAATATTAGCCTTTTTAAAAAATTTGAATTTTCACCTCAAAATTTATCGAATTCCAAAGGGAAGACTTATGGAAAAAAGCCATTTTGACATAAAAATTTAAATTTTTTCCAATCGGCTAATATTTGAAAAGCATGTTGGAAATGGCTAAAACATCAAGTTTCATCTTGGTATCACACGTAGATAATGGTCTAATGGATTTAAAATTTTATTTTAGTCGATATTGTTTTAGCGTCTTAAAAAATATTTTTAATTTCATTTGCCTATTATTTGAAGGGCTTAACATGGTGAAACTTCATTTGTAAACCATTCCCAACATACACGTCAACTATTAGCCTTTTGAAAAACTTTCAATTTCACCTCAAA
>JAUJYP020000995.1:0-48957 GCA_030674075.2 Linum usitatissimum | reverse complement strand
ATTGCAGGGGGTCATTATGATGAAACTTAGCTTTTAAGTTATTTCCAACATGCACGTCAAATAATAATCGATTTGAAAATTTGAAATTTCCATGTCAAAATAGTTCATTTCCATAGTTGTTTCCTTCGGAAATTGACAAATTTTGAGGTAAAATTAGAAATTTTCAAATGGGCTAATATTTGACGTGTATGTTGGGAATGGCTGAAATTTGAGGTTTCACCATGTTAAGCCCTTCAAATAATAGGTACATGAAGTTAGATAATATTTCTTCACATGATAAAATAATATCGAGTTAATATGATTTTAAAATTCATAATCCAATTATTGCAGGGGGTCATTATGATGAAACTTAGCTTTTAAGTTATTTCCAACGTGCATGTCAAATAATAATCGATTTGAAAATTTGAAATTTTAATGTCAAAATGGTTCATTTCCATAGTTGTTTCCTTCGGAAATTGGCAAATTTTGAGGTGAAAATTAAAACTTTTCAACTGGGCTAATATTTGACGTGTATGTTGGGAATGGCTAAAAATTGACGTTTCACCATGTTATGCCCTTCAAATAATAGGTACATGAAGTTAGATAATATTTCTTCACATGATAAAACAATATCGAGTTAATATGATTTCAAAATTCATAATCCAATTATTGCAGGGGGTCATTATGATGAAACTTAGCTTTTAAGTTATTTCCAACATGCATGTCATATAATAATCGATATGAAAATTTGAAATTTTCATGTCAAAATGGTTCATTTCCATAGGTGTTCCCTTCGGAAATTGACAAATTTTGAGGTGAAAATTAGAACTTTTCAAATGGGCTAATATTTGACGTGTATGTTGGGAATGGCTAAAAATTGAGGTTTCACCATGTTAAGCCCTTCAAATAATAGGTACATGAAGTTAGATAATATTTCTTCACATGATAAAACAATATCGAGTTAATATGATTTTAAAATTCATAATCCAATTATTTCAAGGGGTCATTATGATGAAACTTAGCTTTTAAGTTATTTCCAACATGCATGTTAAATACTAATCGATTTGAAAATTTGAAATTTTCATGTCAAAATGGTTCATTTCCATAGGTGTTCCCTTTGGAAATTGACAAATTTTGAGGTGGAAATTAGAACTTTTTAAATGGGCTAATATTTCACGTGTAGGTAATGGCTACAAATTGAGGTTTCACCATGTTAAGCCCTTCAAATAATAGGCAAATAAAGTTAGATAATATTTCTTCACATGATAAAACAATATCGAGTTAATATGATTTTAAAATTCATAATCCAATTATTTCAAGGGGTCATTATGATGAAACTTAGCTTTTAAGTTATTTCCAACATGCACGTTAAATACTAATCGATTTGAAATTTTGAAATTTTCATGTCAAAATGGTTCATTTCCATAGGTGTTCCCTTTGGAAATTGACAAATTTTGAGGTGGAAATTAGAACTTTTTAAATGGGCTAATATTTCACGTGTAGGTAATGGCTACAAATTGAGGTTTCACCATGTTGAGCCCTTCAAATAATAGGCAAATAAAGTTAGATAATATTTCTTCACATGATAAAACAATATCGAGTTAATATGATTTTAAAATTCATAATCCAATTATTTCAAGGGGTCATTATGATGAAACTTAGCTTTTAAGTTATTTCCAACATGCACGTTAAATACTAATCGATTTGAAATTTTGAAATTTTCATGTCAAAATGGTTCATTTCCATAGGCGTTCCCTCCGGAAATTGACAAATTTTGAGGTGGAAATTAGAACTTTTTAAATGGGCTAATATTTCACGTGTAGGTAATGGCTACAAATTGAGGTTTCACCATGTTAAGCCCTTCAAATAATAGGCAAATAAAGTTAGATAATATTTCTTCACATGATAAAACAATATCGAGTTAATATGATTTTAAAATTCATAATGCAATTATTTCAAGGGGTCATTATGATGAAACTTAGCTTTTAAGTTATTTCCAACATGCATGTTAAATACTAATCGATTTGAAAATTTGAAATTTTCATGTCAAAATGGTTCATTTCCATAGGCGTTCCCTTTGGAAATTGACAAATTTTGAGGTGGAAATTAGAACTTTTTAAATGGGCTAATATTTCAAGTGTAGGTAATGGCTACAAATTGAGGTTTCACCATGTTGAGCCCTTCAAATAATAGGCAAATAAAGTTAGATAATATTTCTTCACATGATAAAACAATATCGAGTTAATATGATTTTAAAATTCATAATCCAATTATTTCAAGGGGTCATTATGATGAAACTTAACTTTTAAGTTATTTCCAACATGCACGTTAAATACTAATCGATTTGAAATTTTGAAATTTTCATGTCAAAATGGTTCATTTCCATAGGCGTTCCTCTCGAAATTGACAAATTTTGAGGTGGAAATTAGAACTTTTTAAATGGGCTAATATTTCACGTGTAGGTAATGGCTACAAATTGAGGTTTCACCATGTTAAGCCCTTCAAATAATAGGCAAATAAAGTTAGATAATATTTCTTCACATGATAAAACAATATCGAGTTAATATGATTTTAAAATTCATAATCCAATTATTTCAAGGGGTCATTATGATGAAACTTAGCTTTTAAGTTATTTCCAACATGCATGTTAAATACTAATCGATTTGAAAATTTGAAATTTTCATGTCAAAATGGTTCATTTCCATAGGTGTTCCCTTTGGAAATTGACAAATTTTGAGGTGGAAATTAGAACTTTTTAAATGGGCTAATATTTCAAGTGTAGGTAATGGCTACAAATTGAGGTTTCACCATGTTGAGCCCTTCAAATAATAGGCAAATAAAGTTAGATAATATTTCTTCACATGATAAAACAATATCGAGTTAATATGATTTTAAAATTCATAATCCAATTATTTCAAGGGGTCATTATGATGAAACTTAACTTTTAAGTTATTTCCAACATGCACGTTAAATACTAATCGATTTGAAATTTTGAAATTTTCATGTCAAAATGGTTCATTTCCATAGGTGTTCCTTTGGAAATTGACAAATTTTGAGGTGGAAATTAGAACTTTTTAAATGGGCTAATATTTCACGTGTAGGTAATGGCTACAAATTGAGGTTTCACCATGTTAAGCCCTTCAAATAATAGGCAAATAAAGTTAGATAATATTTCTTCACATGATAAAACAATATCGAGTTAATATGATTTTAAAATTCATAATCCAATTATTTCAAGGGGTCATTATGATGAAACTTAGCTTTTAAGTTATTTCCAACATGCATGTTAAATACTAATCGATTTGAAAATTTGAAATTTTCATGTCAAAATGGTTCATTTCCATAGGCGTTCCCTTTGGAAATTGACAAATTTTGAGGTGGAAATTAGAACTTTTTAAATGGGCTAATATTTCACGTGTAGGTAATGGCTACAAATTGAGGTTTCACCATGTTAAGCCCTTCAAATAATAGGCAAATAAAGTTAGATAATATTTCTTCACATGATAAAACAATATCGAGTTAATATGATTTTAAAATTCATAATCCAATTATTTCAAGGGGTCATTATGATGAAACTTAGCTTTTAAGTTATTTCCAACATGCACGTTAAATACTAATCGATTTGAAATTTTGAAATTTTCATGTCAAAATGGTTCATTTCCATAGGTGTTCCCTTTGGAAATTGACAAATTTTGAGGTGGAAATTAGAACTTTTTAAATGGGCTAATATTTCACGTGTAGGTAATGGCTACAAATTGAGGTTTCACCATGTTGAGCCCTTCAAATAATAGGCAAATAAAGTTAGATAATATTTCTTCACATGATAAAACAATATCGAGTTAATATGATTTTAAAATTCATAATCCAATTATTTCAAGGGGTCATTATGATGAAACTTAGCTTTTAAGTTATTTCCAACATGCACGTTAAATACTAATCGATTTGAAATTTTGAAATTTTCATGTCAAAATGGTTCATTTCCATAGGCGTTCCCTTTGGAAATTGACAAATTTTGAGGTGGAAATTAGAACTTTTTAAATGGGCTAATATTTCACGTGTAGGTAATGGCTACAAATTGAGGTTTCACCATGTTAAGCCCTTCAAATAATAGGCAAATAAAGTTAGATAATATTTCTTCACATGATAAAACAATATCGAGTTAATATGATTTTAAAATTCATAATGCAATTATTTCAAGGGGTCATTATGATGAAACTTAGCTTTTAAGTTATTTCCAACATGCATGTTAAATACTAATCGATTTGAAATTTTGAAATTTTCATGTCAAAATGGTTCATTTCCATAGGTGTTCCCTTTGGAAATTGACAAATTTTGAGGTGGAAATTAGAACTTTTTAAATGGGCTAATATTTCAAGTGTAGGTAATGGCTACAAATTGAGGTTTCACCATGTTAAGCCCTTCAAATAATAGGCAAATAAAGTTAGATAATATTTCTTCACATGATAAAACAATATCGAGTTAATATGATTTTAAAATTCATAATCCAATTATTTCAAGGGGTCATTATGATGAAACTTAACTTTTAAGTTATTTCCAACATGCACGTTAAATACTAATCGATTTGAAATTTTGAAATTTTCATGTCAAAATGGTTCATTTCCATAGGCGTTCCCTATGGAAATTGACAAATTTTGAGGTGGAAATTAGAACTTTTTAAATGGGCTAATATTTCACGTGTAGGTAATGGCTACAAATTGAGGTTTCACCATGTTAAGCCCTTCAAATAATAGGCAAATAAAGTTAGATAATATTTCTTCACATGATAAAACAATATCGAGTTAATATGATTTTAAAATTCATAATCCAATTATTTCAAGGGGTCATTATGATGAAACTTAGCTTTTAAGTTATTTCCAACATGCATGTTAAATACTAATCGATTTGAAAATTTGAAATTTTCATGTCAAAATGGTTCATTTCCATAGGTGTTCCCTTTGGAAATTGACAAATTTTGAGGTGGAAATTAGAACTTTTTAAATGGGCTAATATTTCACGTGTAGGTAATGGCTACAAATTGAGGTTTCACCATGTTGAGCCCTTCAAATAATAGGCAAATAAAGTTAGATAATATTTCTTCACATGATAAAACAATATCGAGTTAATATGATTTTAAAATTCATAATCCAATTATTTCAAGGGGTCATTATGATGAAACTTAGCTTTTAAGTTATTTCCAACATGCATGTTAAATACTAATCGATTTGAAAATTTGAAATTTTCATGTCAAAATGGTTCATTTCCATAGGTGTTCCCTTTGGAAATTGACAAATTTTGAGGTGGAAATTAGAACTTTTTAAATGGGCTAATATTTCACGTGTAGGTAATGGCTACAAATTGAGGTTTCACCATGTTAAGCCCTTCAAATAATAGGCAAATAAAGTTAGATAATATTTCTTCACATGATAAAACAATATCGAGTTAATATGATTTTAAAATTCATAATCCAATTATTTCAAGGGGTCATTATGATGAAACTTAGCTTTTAAGTTATTTCCAACATGCATGTTAAATACTAATCGATTTGAAAATTTGAAATTTTCATGTCAAAATGGTTCATTTCCATAGGCGTTCCCTTTGGAAATTGACAAATTTTGAGGTGGAAATTAGAACTTTTTAAATGGGCTAATATTTCACGTGTAGGTAATGGCTACAAATTGAGGTTTCACCATGTTAAGCCCTTCAAATAATAGGCAAATAAAGTTAGATAATATTTCTTCACATGATAAAACAATATCGAGTTAATATGATTTTAAAATTCATAATGCAATTATTTCAAGGGGTCATTATGATGAAACTTAGCTTTTAAGTTATTTCCAACATGCATGTTAAATACTAATCGATTTGAAAATTTGAAATTTTCATGTCAAAATGGTTCATTTCCATAGGTGTTCCCTTTGGAAATTGACAAATTTTGAGGTGGAAATTAGAACTTTTTAAATGGGCTAATATTTCAAGTGTAGGTAATGGCTACAAATTGAGGTTTCACCATGTTAAGCCCTTCAAATAATAGGCAAATAAAGTTAGATAATATTTCTTCACATGATAAAACAATATCGAGTTAATATGATTTTAAAATTCATAATCCAATTATTTCAAGGGGTCATTATGATGAAACTTAACTTTTAAGTTATTTCCAACATGCACGTTAAATACTAATCGATTTGAAATTTTGAAATTTTCATGTCAAAATGGTTCATTTCCATAGGCGTTCCCTTTGGAAATTGACAAATTTTGAGGTGGAAATTAGAACTTTTTAAATGGGCTAATATTTCACGTGTAGGTAATGGCTACAAATTGAGGTTTCACCATGTTAAGCCCTTCAAATAATAGGCAAATAAAGTTAGATAATATTTCTTCACATGATAAAACAATATCGAGTTAATATGATTTTAAAATTCATAATGCAATTATTTCAAGGGGTCATTATGATGAAACTTAGCTTTTAAGTTATTTCCAACATGCATGTTAAATACTAATCGATTTGAAAATTTGAAATTTTCATGTCAAAATGGTTCATTTCCATAGGCGTTCCCTTTGGAAATTGACAAATTTTGAGGTGGAAATTAGAACTTTTAAATGGGCTAATATTTCACGTGTAGGTAATGGCTACAAATTGAGGTTTCACCATGTTAAGCCCTTCAAATAATAGGCAAATAAAGTTAGATAATATTTCTTCACATGATAAAACAATATCGAGTTAATATGATTTTAAAATTCATAATGCAATTATTTCAAGGGGTCATTATGATGAAACTTAGCTTTTAAGTTATTTCCAACATGCATGTTAAATACTAATCGATTTGAAAATTTGAAATTTTCATGTCAAAATGGTTCATTTCCATAGGTGTTCCCTTTGGAAATTGACAAATTTTGAGGTGGAAATTAGAACTTTTTAAATGGGCTAATATTTCACGTGTAGGTAATGGCTACAAATTGAGGTTTCACCATGTTAAGCCCTTCAAATAATAGGCAAATAAAGTTAGATAATATTTCTTCACATGATAAAACAATATCGAGTTAATATGATTTTAAAATTCATAATCCAATTATTTCAAGGGGTCATTATGATGAAACTTAGCTTTTAAGTTATTTCCAACATGCATGTTAAATACTAATCGATTTGAAAATTTGAAATTTTCATGTCAAAATGGTTCATTTCCATAGGTGTTCCCTTTGGAAATTGACAAATTTTGAGGTGGAAATTAGAACTTTTTAAATGGGCTAATATTTCACGTGTAGGTAATGGCTACAAATTGAGGTTTCACCATGTTAAGCCCTTCAAATAATAGGCAAATAAAGTTAGATAATATTTCTTCACATGATAAAACAATATCGAGTTAATATGATTTTAAAATTCATAATCCAATTATTTCAAGGGGTCATTATGATGAAACTTAGCTTTTAAGTTATTTCCAACATGCATGTTAAATACTAATCGATTTGAAATTTTGAAATTTTCATGTCAAAATGGTTCATTTCCATAGGTGTTCCCTTTGGAAATTGACAAATTTTGAGGTGGAAATTAGAACTTTTTAAATGGGCTAATATTTCACGTGTAGGTAATGGCTACAAATTGAGGTTTCACCATGTTAAGCCCTTCAAATAATAGGCAAATAAAGTTAGATAATATTTCTTCACATGATAAAACAATATCGAGTTAATATGATTTTAAAATTCATAATCCAATTATTTCAAGGGGTCATTATGATGAAACTTAGCTTTTAAGTTATTTCCAACATGCATGTTAAATACTAATCGATTTGAAAATTTGAAATTTTCATGTCAAAATGGTTCATTTCCATAGGTGTTCCCTTTGGAAATTGACAAATTTTGAGGTGGAAATTAGAACTTTTTAAATGGGCTAATATTTCACGTGTAGGTAATGGCTACAAATTGAGGTTTCACCATGTTGAGCCCTTCAAATAATAGGCAAATAAAGTTAGATAATATTTCTTCACATGATAAAACAATATCGAGTTAATATGATTTTAAAATTCATAATCCAATTATTTCAAGGGGTCATTATGATGAAACTTAGCTTTTAAGTTATTTCCAACATGCACGTTAAATACTAATCGATTTGAAATTTTGAAATTTTCATGTCAAAATGGTTCATTTCCATAGGCGTTCCCTCTGGAAATTGACAAATTTTGAGGTGGAAATTAGAACTTTTTAAATGGGCTAATATTTCACGTGTAGGTAATGGCTACAAATTGAGGTTTCACCATGTTAAGCCCTTCAAATAATAGGCAAATAAAGTTAGATAATATTTCTTCACATGATAAAACAATATCGAGTTAATATGATTTTAAAATTCATAATCCAATTATTTCAAGGGGTCATTATGATGAAACTTAGCTTTTAAGTTATTTCCAACATGCACGTTAAATACTAATCGATTTGAAATTTTGAAATTTTCATGTCAAAATGGTTCATTTCCATAGGTGTTCCCTTTGGAAATTGACAAATTTTGAGGTGGAAATTAGAACTTTTTAAATGGGCTAATATTTCACGTGTAGGTAATGGCTACAAATTGAGGTTTCACCATGTTAAGCCCTTCAAATAATAGGCAAATAAAGTTAGATAATATTTCTTCACATGATAAAACAATATCGAGTTAATATGATTTTAAAATTCATAATCCAATTATTTCAAGGGGTCATTATGATGAAACTTAGCTTTTAAGTTATTTCCAACATGCACGTTAAATACTAATCGATTTGAAATTTTGAAATTTTCATGTCAAAATGGTTCATTTCCATAGGTGTTCCCTTTGGAAATTGACAAATTTTGAGGTGGAAATTAGAACTTTTTAAATGGGCTAATATTTCACGTGTAGGTAATGGCTACAAATTGAGGTTTCACCATGTTAAGCCCTTCAAATAATAGGCAAATAAAGTTAGATAATATTTCTTCACATGATAAAACAATATCGAGTTAATATGATTTTAAAATTCATAATCCAATTATTTCAAGGGGTCATTATGATGAAACTTAGCTTTTAAGTTATTTCCAACATGCACGTTAAATACTAATCGATTTGAAATTTTGAAATTTTCATGTCAAAATGGTTCATTTCCATAGGCGTTCCCTCTGGAAATTGACAAATTTTGAGGTGGAAATTAGAACTTTTTAAATGGGCTAATATTTCACGTGTAGGTAATGGCTACAAATTGAGGTTTCACCATGTTAAGCCCTTCAAATAATAGGCAAATAAAGTTAGATAATATTTCTTCACATGATAAAACAATATCGAGTTAATATGATTTTAAAATTCATAATGCAATTATTTCAAGGGGTCATTATGATGAAACTTAGCTTTTAAGTTATTTCCAACATGCATGTTAAATACTAATCGATTTGAAAATTTGAAATTTTCATGTCAAAATGGTTCATTTCCATAGGCGTTCCCTTTGGAAATTGACAAATTTTGAGGTGGAAATTAGAACTTTTTAAATGGGCTAATATTTCACGTGTAGGTAATGGCTACAAATTGAGGTTTCACCATGTTGAGCCCTTCAAATAATAGGCAAATAAAGTTAGATAATATTTCTTCACATGATAAAACAATATCGAGTTAATATGATTTTAAAATTCATAATCCAATTATTTCAAGGGGTCATTATGATGAAACTTAGCTTTTAAGTTATTTCCAACATGCACGTTAAATACTAATCGATTTGAAATTTTGAAATTTTCATGTCAAAATGGTTCATTTCCATAGGCGTTCCCTTTGGAAATTGACAAATTTTGAGGTGGAAATTAGAACTTTTTAAATGGGCTAATATTTCACGTGTAGGTAATGGCTACAAATTGAGGTTTCACCATGTTAAGCCCTTCAAATAATAGGCAAATAAAGTTAGATAATATTTCTTCACATGATAAAACAATATCGAGTTAATATGATTTTAAAATTCATAATCCAATTATTTCAAGGGGTCATTATGATGAAACTTAGCTTTTAAGTTATTTCCAACATGCACGTTAAATACTAATCGATTTGAAAATTTGAAATTTTCATGTCAAAATGGTTCATTTCCATAGGCGTTCCCTTTGGAAATTGACAAATTTTGAGGTGGAAATTAGAACTTTTTAAATGGGCTAATATTTCACGTGTAGGTAATGGCTACAAATTGAGGTTTCACCATGTTGAGCCCTTCAAATAATAGGCAAATAAAGTTAGATAATATTTCTTCACATGATAAAACAATATCGAGTTAATATGATTTTAAAATTCATAATCCAATTATTTCAAGGGGTCATTATGATGAAACTTAGCTTTTAAGTTATTTCCAACATGCATGTTAAATACTAATCGATTTGAAATTTTGAAATTTTCATGTCAAAATGGTTCATTTCCATAGGCGTTCCCTTTGGAAATTGACAAATTTTGAGGTGGAAATTAGAACTTTTTAAATGGGCTAATATTTCACGTGTAGGTAATGGCTACAAATTGAGGTTTCACCATGTTGAGCCCTTCAAATAATAGGCAAATAAAGTTAGATAATATTTCTTCACATGATAAAACAATATCGAGTTAATATGATTTTAAAATTCATAATCCAATTATTTCAAGGGGTCATTATGATGAAACTTAGCTTTTAAGTTATTTCCAACATGCACGTTAAATACTAATCGATTTGAAATTTTGAAATTTTCATGTCAAAATGGTTCATTTCCATAGGCGTTCCCTTTGGAAATTGACAAATTTTGAGGTGGAAATTAGAACTTTTTAAATGGGCTAATATTTCACGTGTAGGTAATGGCTACAAATTGAGGTTTCACCATGTTAAGCCCTTCAAATAATAGGCAAATAAAGTTAGATAATATTTCTTCACATGATAAAACAATATCGAGTTAATATGATTTTAAAATTCATAATCCAATTATTTCAAGGGGTCATTATGATGAAACTTAGCTTTTAAGTTATTTCCAACATGCACGTGTTAAATACTAATCGATTTGAAATTTTGAAATTTTCATGTCAAAATGGTTCATTTCCATAGGCGTTCCCTTTGGAAATTGACAAATTTTGAGGTGGAAATTAGAACTTTTTAAATGGGCTAATATTTCACGTGTAGGTAATGGCTACAAATTGAGGTTTCACCATGTTGAGCCCTTCAAATAATAGGCAAATAAAGTTAGATAATATTTCTTCACATGATAAAACAATATCGAGTTAATATGATTTTAAAATTCATAATCCAATTATTTCAAGGGGTCATTATGATGAAACTTAACTTTTAAGTTATTTCCAACATGCACGTTAAATACTAATCGATTTGAAATTTTGAAATTTTCATGTCAAAATGGTTCATTTCCATAGGCGTTCCCTTTGGAAATTGACAAATTTTGAGGTGGAAATTAGAACTTTTTAAATGGGCTAATATTTCACGTGTAGGTAATGGCTACAAATTGAGGTTTCACCATGTTGAGCCCTTCAAATAATAGGCAAATAAAGTTAGATAATATTTCTTCACATGATAAAACAATATCGAGTTAATATGATTTTAAAATTCATAATCCAATTATTTCAAGGGGTCATTATGATGAAACTTAGCTTTTAAGTTATCTCCAACATGCACGTTAAATACTAATCGATTTGAAATTTTGAAATTTTCATGTCAAAATGGTTCATTTCCATAGGTGTTCCCTTTGGAAATTGACAAATTTTGAGGTGGAAATTAGAACTTTTTAAATGGGCTAATATTTCACGTGTAGGTAATGGCTACAAATTGAGGTTTCACCATGTTGAGCCCTTCAAATAATAGGCAAATAAAGTTAGATAATATTTCTTCACATGATAAAACAATATCGAGTTAATATGATTTTAAAATTCATAATCCAATTATTTCAAGGGGTCATTATGATGAAACTTAGCTTTTAAGTTATCTCCAACATGCACGTTAAATACTAATCGATTTGAAATTTTGAAATTTTCATGTCAAAATGGTTCATTTCCATAGGCGTTCCCTGCGGAAATTGACAAATTTTGAGGTGGAAATTAGAACTTTTTAAATGGGCTAATATTTCACGTGTAGGTAATGGCTACAAATTGAGGTTTCACCATGTTAAGCCCTTCAAATAATAGGCAAATAAAGTTAGATAATATTTCTTCACATGATAAAACAATATCGAGTTAATATGATTTTAAAATTCATAATGCAATTATTTCAAGGGGTCATTATGATGAAACTTAGCTTTTAAGTTATTTCCAACATGCATGTTAAATACTAATCGATTTGAAATTTTGAAATTTTCATGTCAAAATGGTTCATTTCCATAGGCGTTCCCTTTGGAAATTGACAAATTTTGAGGTGGAAATTAGAACTTTTTAAATGGGCTAATATTTCAAGTGTAGGTAATGGCTACAAATTGAGGTTTCACCATGTTAAGCCCTTCAAATAATAGGCAAATAAAGTTAGATAATATTTCTTCACATGATAAAACAATATCGAGTTAATATGATTTTAAAATTCATAATCCAATTATTTCAAGGGGTCATTATGATGAAACTTAGCTTTTAAGTTATTTCCAACATGCACGTTAAATACTAATCGATTTGAAATTTTGAAATTTTCATGTCAAAATGGTTCATTTCCATAGGTGTTCCCTTTGGAAATTGACAAATTTTGAGGTGGAAATTAGAACTTTTTAAATGGGCTAATATTTCACGTGTAGGTAATGGCTACAAATTGAGGTTTCACCATGTTGAGCCCTTCAAATAATAGGCAAATAAAGTTAGATAATATTTCTTCACATGATAAAACAATATCGAGTTAATATGATTTTAAAATTCATAATCCAATTATTTCAAGGGGTCATTATGATGAAACTTAGCTTTTAAGTTATTTCCAACATGCACGTTAAATACTAATCGATTTGAAATTTTGAAATTTTCATGTCAAAATGGTTCATTTCCATAGGCGTTCCCTTTGGAAATTGACAAATTTTGAGGTGGAAATTAGAACTTTTTAAATGGGCTAATATTTCACGTGTAGGTAATGGCTACAAATTGAGGTTTCACCATGTTAAGCCCTTCAAATAATAGGCAAATAAAGTTAGATAATATTTCTTCACATGATAAAACAATATCGAGTTAATATGATTTTAAAATTCATAATGCAATTATTTCAAGGGGTCATTATGATGAAACTTAGCTTTTAAGTTATTTCCAACATGCACGTTAAATACTAATCGATTTGAAATTTTGAAATTTTCATGTCAAAATGGTTCATTTCCATAGGCGATTTGAAATTGACAAATTTTGAGGTGGAAATTAGAACTTTTTAAATGGGCTAATATTTCACGTGTAGGTAATGGCTACAAATTGAGGTTTCACCATGTTAAGCCCTTCAAATAATAGGCAAATAAAGTTAGATAATATTTCTTCACATGATAAAACAATATCGAGTTAATATGATTTTAAAATTCATAATCCAATTATTTCAAGGGGTCATTATGATGAAACTTAGCTTTTAAGTTATTTCCAACATGCATGTTAAATACTAATCGATTTGAAAATTTGAAATTTTCATGTCAAAATGGTTCATTTCCATAGGCGTTCCCTTTGGAAATTGACAAATTTTGAGGTGGAAATTAGAACTTTTTAAATGGGCTAATATTTCACGTGTAGGTAATGGCTACAAATTGAGGTTTCACCATGTTGAGCCCTTCAAATAATAGGCAAATAAAGTTAGATAATATTTCTTCACATGATAAAACAATATCGAGTTAATATGATTTTAAAATTCATAATCCAATTATTTCAAGGGGTCATTATGATGAAACTTAGCTTTTAAGTTATTTCCAACATGCACGTTAAATACTAATCGATTTGAAAATTTGAAATTTTCATGTCAAAATGGTTCATTTCCATAGGTGTTCCCTTTGGAAATTGACAAATTTTGAGGTGGAAATTAGAACTTTTTAAATGGGCTAATATTTCACGTGTAGGTAATGGCTACAAATTGAGGTTTCACCATGTTAAGCCCTTCAAATAATAGGCAAATAAAGTTAGATAATATTTCTTCACATGATAAAACAATATCGAGTTAATATGATTTTAAAATTCATAATCCAATTATTTCAAGGGGTCATTATGATGAAACTTAGCTTTTAAGTTATTTCCAACATGCACGTTAAATACTAATCGATTTGAAATTTTGAAATTTTCATGTCAAAATGGTTCATTTCCATAGGTGTTCCCTTTGGAAATTGACAAATTTTGAGGTGGAAATTAGAACTTTTTAAATGGGCTAATATTTCACGTGTAGGTAATGGCTACAAATTGAGGTTTCACCATGTTGAGCCCTTCAAATAATAGGCAAATAAAGTTAGATAATATTTCTTCACATGATAAAACAATATCGAGTTAATATGATTTTAAAATTCATAATCCAATTATTTCAAGGGGTCATTATGATGAAACTTAGCTTTTAAGTTATTTCCAACATGCACGTTAAATACTAATCGATTTGAAATTTTGAAATTTTCATGTCAAAATGGTTCATTTCCATAGGCGTTCCCTTTGGAAATTGACAAATTTTGAGGTGGAAATTAGAACTTTTTAAATGGGCTAATATTTCACGTGTAGGTAATGGCTACAAATTGAGGTTTCACCATGTTGAGCCCTTCAAATAATAGGCAAATAAAGTTAGATAATATTTCTTCACATGATAAAACAATATCGAGTTAATATGATTTTAAAATTCATAATCCAATTATTTCAAGGGGTCATTATGATGAAACTTAGCTTTTAAGTTATTTCCAACATGCACGTTAAATACTAATCGATTTGAAAATTTTGAAATTTTCATGTCAAAATGGTTCATTTCCATAGGTGTTCCCTTTGGAAATTGACAAATTTTGAGGTGGAAATTAGAACTTTTTAAATGGGCTAATATTTCACGTGTAGGTAATGGCTACAAATTGAGGTTTCACCATGTTAAGCCCTTCAAATAATAGGCAAATAAAGTTAGATAATATTTCTTCACATGATAAAACAATATCGAGTTAATATGATTTTAAAATTCATAATCCAATTATTTCAAGGGGTCATTATGATGAAACTTAGCTTTTAAGTTATTTCCAACATGCACGTTAAATACTAATCGATTTGAAATTTTGAAATTTTCATGTCAAAATGGTTCATTTCCATAGGCGTTCCCTTTGGAAATTGACAAATTTTGAGGTGGAAATTAGAACTTTTTAAATGGGCTAATATTTCACGTGTAGGTAATGGCTACAAATTGAGGTTTCACCATGTTGAGCCCTTCAAATAATAGGCAAATAAAGTTAGATAATATTTCTTCACATGATAAAACAATATCGAGTTAATATGATTTTAAAATTCATAATCCAATTATTTCAAGGGGGTCATTATGATGAAACTTAGCTTTTAAGTTATTTCCAACATGCATGTTAAATACTAATCGATTTGAAATTTTGAAATTTTCATGTCAAAATGGTTCATTTCCATAGGCGTTCCCTTTGGAAATTGACAAATTTTGAGGTGGAAATTAGAACTTTTTAAATGGGCTAATATTTCACGTGTAGGTAATGGCTACAAATTGAGGTTTCACCATGTTGAGCCCTTCAAATAATAGGCAAATAAAGTTAGATAATATTTCTTCACATGATAAAACAATATCGAGTTAATATGATTTTAAAATTCATAATCCAATTATTTCAAGGGGTCATTATGATGAAACTTAGCTTTTAAGTTATTTCCAACATGCATGTTAAATACTAATCGATTTGAAATTTTGAAATTTTCATGTCAAAATGGTTCATTTCCATAGGCGTTCCCTTTGGAAATTGACAAATTTTGAGGTGGAAATTAGAACTTTTTAAATGGGCTAATATTTCACGTGTAGGTAATGGCTACAAATTGAGGTTTCACCATGTTGAGCCCTTCAAATAATAGGCAAATAAAGTTAGATAATATTTCTTCACATGATAAAACAATATCGAGTTAATATGATTTTAAAATTCATAATCCAATTATTTCAAGGGGTCATTATGATGAAACTTAGCTTTTAAGTTATTTCCAACATGCACGTTAAATACTAATCGATTTGAAATTTTGAAATTTTCATGTCAAAATGGTTCATTTCCATAGGCGTTCCCTTTGGAAATTGACAAATTTTGAGGTGGAAATTAGAACTTTTTAAATGGGCTAATATTTCACGTGTAGGTAATGGCTACAAATTGAGGTTTCACCATGTTGAGCCCTTCAAATAATAGGCAAATAAAGTTAGATAATATTTCTTCACATGATAAAACAATATCGAGTTAATATGATTTTAAAATTCATAATCCAATTATTTCAAGGGGTCATTATGATGAAACTTAGCTTTTAAGTTATTTCCAACATGCACGTTAAATACTAATCGATTTGAAATTTTGAAATTTTCATGTCAAAATGGTTCATTTCCATAGGCGGGAAATTGACAAATTTTGAGGTGGAAATTAGAACTTTTTAAATGGGCTAATATTTCACGTGTAGGTAATGGCTACAAATTGAGGTTTCACCATGTTGAGCCCTTCAAATAATAGGCAAATAAAGTTAGATAATATTTCTTCACATGATAAAACAATATCGAGTTAATATGATTTTAAAATTCATAATCCAATTATTTCAAGGGGTCATTATGATGAAACTTAGCTTTTAAGTTATTTCCAACATGCACGTTAAATACTAATCGATTTGAAAATTTGAAATTTTCATGTCAAAATGGTTCATTTCCATAGGCGTTCCCTTTGGAAATTGACAAATTTTGAGGTGGAAATTAGAACTTTTTAAATGGGCTAATATTTCACGTGTAGGTAATGGCTACAAATTGAGGTTTCACCATGTTAAGCCCTTCAAATAATAGGCAAATAAAGTTAGATAATATTTCTTCACATGATAAAACAATATCGAGTTAATATGATTTTAAAATTCATAATCCAATTATTTCAAGGGGTCATTATGATGAAACTTAGCTTTTAAGTTATTTCCAACATGCATGTTAAATACTAATCGATTTGAAATTTTGAAATTTTCATGTCAAAATGGTTCATTTCCATAGGTGTTCCCTTTGGAAATTGACAAATTTTGAGGTGGAAATTAGAACTTTTTAAATGGGCTAATATTTCACGTGTAGGTAATGGCTACAAATTGAGGTTTCACCATGTTAAGCCCTTCAAATAATAGGCAAATAAAGTTAGATAATATTTCTTCACATGATAAAACAATATCGAGTTAATATGATTTTAAAATTCATAATCCAATTATTTCAAGGGGTCATTATGATGAAACTTAGCTTTTAAGTTATTTCCAACATGCATGTTAAATACTAATCGATTTGAAAATTTGAAATTTTCATGTCAAAATGGTTCATTTCCATAGGCGTTCCCTTTGGAAATTGACAAATTTTGAGGTGGAAATTAGAACTTTTTAAATGGGCTAATATTTCAAGTGTAGGTAATGGCTACAAATTGAGGTTTCACCATGTTGAGCCCTTCAAATAATAGGCAAATAAAGTTAGATAATATTTCTTCACATGATAAAACAATATCGAGTTAATATGATTTTAAAATTCATAATCCAATTATTTCAAGGGGTCATTATGATGAAACTTAGCTTTTAAGTTATTTCCAACATGCACGTTAAATACTAATCGATTTGAAATTTTGAAATTTTCATGTCAAAATGGTTCATTTCCATAGGCGTTCCCTTTGGAAATTGAAAAATTTTGAGGTGGAAATTAGAACTTTTAAATGGGCTAATATTTCACGTGTAGGTAATGGCTACAAATTGAGGTTTCACCATGTTAAGCCCTTCAAATAATAGGCAAATAAAGTTAGATAATATTTCTTCACATGATAAAACAATATCGAGTTAATATGATTTTAAAATTCATAATCCAATTATTTCAAGGGGTCATTATGATGAAACTTAGCTTTTAAGTTATTTCCAACATGCACGTTAAATACTAATCGATTTGAAAATTTGAAATTTTCATGTCAAAATGGTTCATTTCCATAGGTGTTCCCTTTGGAAATTGACAAATTTTGAGGTGGAAATTAGAACTTTTTAAATGGGCTAATATTTCACGTGTAGGTAATGGCTACAAATTGAGGTTTCACCATGTTGAGCCCTTCAAATAATAGGCAAATAAAGTTAGATAATATTTCTTCACATGATAAAACAATATCGAGTTAATATGATTTTAAAATTCATAATCCAATTATTTCAAGGGGTCATTATGATGAAACTTAGCTTTTAAGTTATTTCCAACATGCATGTTAAATACTAATCGATTTGAAATTTTGAAATTTTCATGTCAAAATGGTTCATTTCCATAGGTGTTCCCTTTGGAAATTGACAAATTTTGAGGTGGAAATTAGAACTTTTTAAATGGGCTAATATTTCAAGTGTAGGTAATGGCTACAAATTGAGGTTTCACCATGTTGAGCCCTTCAAATAATAGGCAAATAAAGTTAGATAATATTTCTTCACATGATAAAACAATATCGAGTTAATATGATTTTAAAATTCATAATCCAATTATTTCAAGGGGTCATTATGATGAAACTTAGCTTTTAAGTTATTTCCAACATGCATGTTAAATACTAATCGATTTGAAAATTTGAAATTTTCATGTCAAAATGGTTCATTTCCATAGGTGTTCCCTTTGGAAATTGACAAATTTTGAGGTGGAAATTAGAACTTTTTAAATGGGCTAATATTTCACGTGTAGGTAATGGCTACAAATTGAGGTTTCACCATGTTGAGCCCTTGAAATAATAGGCAAATAAAGTTAGATAATATTTCTTCACATGATAAAACAATATCGAGTTAATATGATTTTAAAATTCATAATCCAATTATTTCAAGGGGTCATTATGATGAAACTTAGCTTTTAAGTTATTTCCAACATGCACGTTAAATACTAATCGATTTGAAATTTTGAAATTTTCATGTCAAAATGGTTCATTTCCAAAGGCGGGAAATTGACAAATTTTGAGGTGGAAATTAGAACTTTTTAAATGGGCTAATATTTCACGTGTAGGTAATGGCTACAAATTGAGGTTTCACCATGTTAAGCCCTTCAAATAATAGGCAAATAAAGTTAGATAATATTTCTTCACATGATAAAACAATATCGAGTTAATATGATTTTAAAATTCATAATCCAATTATTTCAAGGGGTCATTATGATGAAACTTAGCTTTTAAGTTATTTCCAACATGCATGTTAAATACTAATCGATTTGAAAATTTGAAATTTTCATGTCAAAATGGTTCATTTCCATAGGTGTTCCTTTGGAAATTGACAAATTTTGAGGTGGAAATTAGAACTTTTTAAATGGGCTAATATTTCACGTGTAGGTAATGGCTACAAATTGAGGTTTCACCATGTTAAGCCCTTCAAATAATAGGCAAATAAAGATAGATAATATTTCTTCACATGATAAAACAATATCGAGTTAATATGATTTTAAAATTCATAATCCAATTATTTCAAGGGGTCATTATGATGAAACTTAGCTTTTAAGTTATTTCCAACATGCACGTTAAATACTAATCGATTTGAAATTTTGAAATTTTCATGTCAAAATGGTTCATTTCCATAGGCGTTCCCTTTGGAAATTGACAAATTTTGAGGTGGAAATTAGAACTTTTTAAATGGGCTAATATTTCACGTGTAGGTAATGGCTACAAATTGAGGTTTCACCATGTTAAGCCCTTCAAATAATAGGCAAATAAAGTTAGATAATATTTCTTCACATGATAAAACAATATCGAGTTAATATGATTTTAAAATTCATAATCCAATTATTTCAAGGGGTCATTATGATGAAACTTAGCTTTTAAGTTATTTCCAACATGCATGTTAAATACTAATCGATTTGAAAATTTGAAATTTTCATGTCAAAATGGTTCATTTCCATAGGTGTTCCCTTTGGAAATTGACAAATTTTGAGGTGGAAATTAGAACTTTTTAAATGGGCTAATATTTCAAGTGTAGGTAATGGCTACAAATTGAGGTTTCACCATGTTAAGCCCTTGAAATAATAGGCAAATAAAGTTAGATAATATTTCTTCACATGATAAAACAATATCGAGTTAATATGATTTTAAAATTCATAATCCAATTATTTCAAGGGGTCATTATGATGAAACTTAACTTTTAAGTTATTTCCAACATGCACGTTAAATACTAATCGATTTGAAATTTTGAAATTTTCATGTCAAAATGGTTCATTTCCATAGGTGTTCCCTTTGGAAATTGACAAATTTTGAGGTGGAAATTAGAACTTTTTAAATGGGCTAATATTTCAAGTGTAGGTAATGGCTACAAATTGAGGTTTCACCATGTTAAGCCCTTCAAATAATAGGCAAATAAAGTTAGATAATATTTCTTCACATGATAAAACAATATCGAGTTAATATGATTTTAAAATTCATAATCCAATTATTTCAAGGGGTCATTATGATGAAACTTAGCTTTTAAGTTATTTCCAACATGCACGTTAAATACTAATCGATTTGAAATTTTGAAATTTTCATGTCAAAATGGTTCATTTCCATAGGTGTTCCCTCTGGAAATTGACAAATTTTGAGGTGGAAATTAGAACTTTTTAAATGGGCTAATATTTCACGTGTAGGTAATGGCTACAAATTGAGGTTTCACCATGTTAAGCCCTTCAAATAATAGGCAAATAAAGTTAGATAATATTTCTTCACATGATAAAACAATATCGAGTTAATATGATTTTAAAATTCATAATCCAATTATTTCAAGGGGTCATTATGATGAAACTTAGCTTTTAAGTTATTTCCAACATGCATGTTAAATACTAATCGATTTGAAAATTTGAAATTTTCATGTCAAAATGGTTCATTTCCATAGGTGTTCCCTTTGGAAATTGACAAATTTTGAGGTGGAAATTAGAACTTTTTAAATGGGCTAATATTTCAAGTGTAGGTAATGGCTACAAATTGAGGTTTCACCATGTTAAGCCCTTCAAATAATAGGCAAATAAAGATAGATAATATTTCTTCACATGATAAAACAATATCGAGTTAATATGATTTTAAAATTCATAATCCAATTATTTCAAGGGGGTCATTATGATGAAACTTAGCTTTTAAGTTATTTCCAACATGCATGTTAAATACTAATCGATTTGAAATTTTGAAATTTTCATGTCAAAATGGTTCATTTCCATAGGCGTTCCCTTTGGAAATTGACAAATTTTGAGGTGGAAATTAGAACTTTTTAAATGGGCTAATATTTCACGTGTAGGTAATGGCTACAAATTGAGGTTTCACCATGTTAAGCCCTTCAAATAATAGGCAAATAAAGTTAGATAATATTTCTTCACATGATAAAACAATATCGAGTTAATATGATTTTAAAATTCATAATCCAATTATTTCAAGGGGTCATTATGATGAAACTTAGCTTTTAAGTTATTTCCAACATGCATGTTAAATACTAATCGATTTGAAAATTTGAAATTTTCATGTCAAAATGGTTCATTTCCATAGGTGTTCCCTTTGGAAATTGACAAATTTTGAGGTGGAAATTAGAACTTTTTAAATGGGCTAATATTTCACGTGTAGGTAATGGCTACAAATTGAGGTTTCACCATGTTGAGCCCTTCAAATAATAGGCAAATAAAGTTAGATAATATTTCTTCACATGATAAAACAATATCGAGTTAATATGATTTTAAAATTCATAATCCAATTATTTCAAGGGGTCATTATGATGAAACTTAGCTTTTAAGTTATTTCCAACATGCATGTTAAATACTAATCGATTTGAAAATTTGAAATTTTCATGTCAAAATGGTTCATTTCCATAGGCGTTCCCTTTGGAAATTGACAAATTTTGAGGTGGAAATTAGAACTTTTTAAATGGGCTAATATTTCACGTGTAGGTAATGGCTACAAATTGAGGTTTCACCATGTTAAGCCCTTCAAATAATAGGCAAATAAAGTTAGATAATATTTCTTCACATGATAAAACAATATCGAGTTAATATGATTTTAAAATTCATAATGCAATTATTTCAAGGGGTCATTATGATGAAACTTAGCTTTTAAGTTATTTCCAACATGCATGTTAAATACTAATCGATTTGAAAATTTGAAATTTTCATGTCAAAATGGTTCATTTCCATAGGTGTTCCCTTTGGAAATTGACAAATTTTGAGGTGGAAATTAGAACTTTTTAAATGGGCTAATATTTCAAGTGTAGGTAATGGCTACAAATTGAGGTTTCACCATGTTGAGCCCTTCAAATAATAGGCAAATAAAGTTAGATAATATTTCTTCACATGATAAAACAATATCGAGTTAATATGATTTTAAAATTCATAATCCAATTATTTCAAGGGGTCATTATGATGAAACTTAGCTTTTAAGTTATTTCCAACATGCACGTTAAATACTAATCGATTTGAAATTTTGAAATTTTCATGTCAAAATGGTTCATTTCCATAGGCGTTCCCTCTGGAAATTGACAAATTTTGAGGTGGAAATTAGAACTTTTTAAATGGGCTAATATTTCACGTGTAGGTAATGGCTACAAATTGAGGTTTCACCATGTTAAGCCCTTCAAATAATAGGCAAATAAAGTTAGATAATATTTCTTCACATGATAAAACAATATCGAGTTAATATGATTTTAAAATTCATAATGCAATTATTTCAAGGGGTCATTATGATGAAACTTAGCTTTTAAGTTATTTCCAACATGCATGTTAAATACTAATCGATTTGAAAATTTGAAATTTTCATGTCAAAATGGTTCATTTCCATAGGTGTTCCCTTTGGAAATTGACAAATTTTGAGGTGGAAATTAGAACTTTTTAAATGGGCTAATATTTCACGTGTAGGTAATGGCTACAAATTGAGGTTTCACCATGTTAAGCCCTTCAAATAATAGGCAAATAAAGTTAGATAATATTTCTTCACATGATAAAACAATATCGAGTTAATATGATTTTAAAATTCATAATCCAATTATTTCAAGGGGTCATTATGATGAAACTTAGCTTTTAAGTTATTTCCAACATGCATGTTAAATACTAATCGATTTGAAAATTTGAAATTTTCATGTCAAAATGGTTCATTTCCATAGGTGTTCCCTTTGGAAATTGACAAATTTTGAGGTGGAAATTAGAACTTTTTAAATGGGCTAATATTTCACGTGTAGGTAATGGCTACAAATTGAGGTTTCACCATGTTGAGCCCTTCAAATAATAGGCAAATAAAGATAGATAATATTTCTTCACATGATAAAACAATATCGAGTTAATATGATTTTAAAATTCATAATCCAATTATTTCAAGGGGTCATTATGATGAAACTTAGCTTTTAAGTTATTTCCAACATGCATGTTAAATACTAATCGATTTGAAAATTTGAAATTTTCATGTCAAAATGGTTCATTTCCATAGGCGTTCCCTTTGGAAATTGACAAATTTTGAGGTGGAAATTAGAACTTTTTAAATGGGCTAATATTTCACGTGTAGGTAATGGCTACAAATTGAGGTTTCACCATGTTAAGCCCTTCAAATAATAGGCAAATAAAGTTAGATAATATTTCTTCACATGATAAAACAATATCGAGTTAATATGATTTTAAAATTCATAATCCAATTATTTCAAGGGGTCATTATGATGAAACTTAGCTTTTAAGTTATTTCCAACATGCATGTTAAATACTAATCGATTTGAAAATTTGAAATTTTCATGTCAAAATGGTTCATTTCCATAGGTGTTCCCTTTGGAAATTGACAAATTTTGAGGTGGAAATTAGAACTTTTTAAATGGGCTAATATTTCAAGTGTAGGTAATGGCTACAAATTGAGGTTTCACCATGTTAAGCCCTTCAAATAATAGGCAAATAAAGATAGATAATATTTCTTCACATGATAAAACAATATCGAGTTAATATGATTTTAAAATTCATAATCCAATTATTTCAAGGGGTCATTATGATGAAACTTAACTTTTAAGTTATTTCCAACATGCACGTTAAATACTAATCGATTTGAAATTTTGAAATTTTCATGTCAAAATGGTTCATTTCCATAGGCGTTCCCTTCGGAAATTGACAAATTTTGAGGTGGAAATTAAAACTTTTTAAATGGGCTAATATTTCACGTGTAGGTAATGGCTACAAATTGAGGTTTCACCATGTTAAGCCCTTCAAATAATAGGCAAATAAAGTTAGATAATATTTCTTCACATGATAAAACAATATCGAGTTAATATGATTTTTAAATTCATAATCCAATTATTTCAAGGGGTCATTATGATGAAACTTAGCTTTTAAGTTATTTCCAACATGCATGTTAAATACTAATCGATTTGAAAATTTGAAATTTTCATGTCAAAATGGTTCATTTCCATAGGTGTTCCCTTTGGAAATTGACAAATTTTGAGGTGGAAATTAGAACTTTTTAAATGGGCTAATATTTCACGTGTAGGTAATGGCTACAAATTGAGGTTTCACCATGTTAAGCCCTTCAAATAATAGGCAAATAAAGTTAGATAATATTTCTTCACATGATAAAACAATATCGAGTTAATATGATTTTAAAATTCATAATCCAATTATTTCAAGGGGTCATTATGATGAAACTTAGCTTTTAAGTTATTTCCAACATGCATGTTAAATACTAATCGATTTGAAAATTTGAAATTTTCATGTCAAAATGGTTCATTTCCATAGGTGTTCCCTTTGGAAATTGACAAATTTTGAGGTGGAAATTAGAACTTTTTAAATGGGCTAATATTTCAAGTGTAGGTAATGGCTACAAATTGAGGTTTCACCATGTTAAGCCCTTCAAATAATAGGCAAATAAAGTTAGATAATATTTCTTCACATGATAAAACAATATCGAGTTAATATGATTTTAAAATTCATAATCCAATTATTTCAAGGGGTCATTATGATGAAACTTAGCTTTTAAGTTATTTCCAACATGCATGTTAAATACTAATCGATTTGAAATTTTGAAATTTTCATGTCAAAATGGTTCATTTCCATAGGTGTTCCCTTTGGAAATTGACAAATTTTGAGGTGGAAATTAGAACTTTTTAAATGGGCTAATATTTCAAGTGTAGGTAATGGCTACAAATTGAGGTTTCACCATGTTAAGCCCTTCAAATAATAGGCAAATAAAGTTAGATAATATTTCTTCACATGATAAAACAATATCGAGTTAATATGATTTTAAAATTCATAATCCAATTATTTCAAGGGGTCATTATGATGAAACTTAGCTTTTAAGTTATTTCCAACATGCATGTTAAATACTAATCGATTTGAAAATTTGAAATTTTCATGTCAAAATGGTTCATTTCCATAGGTGTTCCCTTTGGAAATTGACAAATTTTGAGGTGGAAATTAGAACTTTTTAAATGGGCTAATATTTCACGTGTAGGTAATGGCTACAAATTGAGGTTTCACCATGTTAAGCCCTTCAAATAATAGGCAAATAAAGTTAGATAATATTTCTTCACATGATAAAACAATATCGAGTTAATATGATTTTAAAATTCATAATCCAATTATTTCAAGGGGTCATTATGATGAAACTTAGCTTTTAAGTTATTTCCAACATGCATGTTAAATACTAATCGATTTGAAAATTTGAAATTTTCATGTCAAAATGGTTCATTTCCATAGGCGTTCCCTTTGGAAATTGACAAATTTTGAGGTGGAAATTAGAACTTTTTAAATGGGCTAATATTTCACGTGTAGGTAATGGCTACAAATTGAGGTTTCACCATGTTAAGCCCTTCAAATAATAGGCAAATAAAGTTAGATAATATTTCTTCACATGATAAAACAATATCGAGTTAATATGATTTTAAAATTCATAATGCAATTATTTCAAGGGGTCATTATGATGAAACTTAGCTTTTAAGTTATTTCCAACATGCATGTTAAATACTAATCGATTTGAAAATTTGAAATTTTCATGTCAAAATGGTTCATTTCCATAGGTGTTCCCTTTGGAAATTGACAAATTTTGAGGTGGAAATTAGAACTTTTTAAATGGGCTAATATTTCACGTGTAGGTAATGGCTACAAATTGAGGTTTCACCATGTTAAGCCCTTCAAATAATAGGCAAATAAAGTTAGATAATATTTCTTCACATGATAAAACAATATCGAGTTAATATGATTTTAAAATTCATAATCCAATTATTTCAAGGGGTCATTATGATGAAACTTAGCTTTTAAGTTATTTCCAACATGCATGTTAAATACTAATCGATTTGAAAATTTGAAATTTTCATGTCAAAATGGTTCATTTCCATAGGCGTTCCCTTTGGAAATTGACAAATTTTGAGGTGGAAATTAGAACTTTTTAAATGGGCTAATATTTCACGTGTAGGTAATGGCTACAAATTGAGGTTTCACCATGTTAAGCCCTTCAAATAATAGGCAAATAAAGTTAGATAATATTTCTTCACATGATAAAACAATATCGAGTTAATATGATTTTAAAATTCATAATCCAATTATTTCAAGGGGTCATTATGATGAAACTTAGCTTTTAAGTTATTTCCAACATGCATGTTAAATACTAATCGATTTGAAAATTTGAAATTTTCATGTCAAAATGGTTCATTTCCATAGGTGTTCCCTTTGGAAATTGACAAATTTTGAGGTGGAAATTAGAACTTTTTAAATGGGCTAATATTTCAAGTGTAGGTAATGGCTACAAATTGAGGTTTCACCATGTTAAGCCCTTCAAATAATAGGCAAATAAAGTTAGATAATATTTCTTCACATGATAAAACAATATCGAGTTAATATGATTTTAAAATTCATAATCCAATTATTTCAAGGGGTCATTATGATGAAACTTAGCTTTTAAGTTATTTCCAACATGCACGTTAAATACTAATCGATTTGAAATTTTGAAATTTTCATGTCAAAATGGTTCATTTCCATAGGCGTTCCCTTTGGAAATTGACAAATTTTGAGGTGGAAATTAGAACTTTTTAAATGGGCTAATATTTCACGTGTAGGTAATGGCTACAAATTGAGGTTTCACCATGTTAAGCCCTTCAAATAATAGGCAAATAAAGTTAGATAATATTTCTTCACATGATAAAACAATATCGAGTTAATATGATTTTAAAATTCATAATGCAATTATTTCAAGGGGTCATTATGATGAAACTTAGCTTTTAAGTTATTTCCAACATGCATGTTAAATACTAATCGATTTGAAAATTTGAAATTTTCATGTCAAAATGGTTCATTTCCATAGGTGTTCCCTTTGGAAATTGACAAATTTTGAGGTGGAAATTAGAACTTTTTAAATGGGCTAATATTTCAAGTGTAGGTAATGGCTACAAATTGAGGTTTCACCATGTTAAGCCCTTCAAATAATAGGCAAATAAAGTTAGATAATATTTCTTCACATGATAAAACAATATCGAGTTAATATGATTTTAAAATTCATAATCCAATTATTTCAAGGGGTCATTATGATGAAACTTAACTTTTAAGTTATTTCCAACATGCACGTTAAATACTAATCGATTTGAAATTTTGAAATTTTCATGTCAAAATGGTTCATTTCCATAGGCGTTCCCTTTGGAAATTGACAAATTTTGAGGTGGAAATTAGAACTTTTTAAATGGGCTAATATTTCACGTGTAGGTAATGGCTACAAATTGAGGTTTCACCATGTTAAGCCCTTCAAATAATAGGCAAATAAAGTTAGATAATATTTCTTCACATGATAAAACAATATCGAGTTAATATGATTTTAAAATTCATAATGCAATTATTTCAAGGGGTCATTATGATGAAACTTAGCTTTTAAGTTATTTCCAACATGCATGTTAAATACTAATCGATTTGAAAATTTGAAATTTTCATGTCAAAATGGTTCATTTCCATAGGTGTTCCCTTTGGAAATTGACAAATTTTGAGGTGGAAATTAGAACTTTTTAAATGGGCTAATATTTCACGTGTAGGTAATGGCTACAAATTGAGGTTTCACCATGTTAAGCCCTTCAAATAATAGGCAAATAAAGTTAGATAATATTTCTTCACATGATAAAACAATATCGAGTTAATATGATTTTAAAATTCATAATCCAATTATTTCAAGGGGTCATTATGATGAAACTTAGCTTTTAAGTTATTTCCAACATGCATGTTAAATACTAATCGATTTGAAAATTTGAAATTTTCATGTCAAAATGGTTCATTTCCATAGGTGTTCCCTTTGGAAATTGACAAATTTTGAGGTGGAAATTAGAACTTTTTAAATGGGCTAATATTTCACGTGTAGGTAATGGCTACAAATTGAGGTTTCACCATGTTGAGCCCTTCAAATAATAGGCAAATAAAGATAGATAATATTTCTTCACATGATAAAACAATATCGAGTTAATATGATTTTAAAATTCATAATCCAATTATTTCAAGGGGTCATTATGATGAAACTTAACTTTTAAGTTATTTCCAACATGCACGTTAAATACTAATCGATTTGAAAATTTGAAATTTTCATGTCAAAATGGTTCATTTCCATAGGTGTTCCCTTTGGAAATTGACAAATTTTGAGGTGGAAATTAGAACTTTTTAAATGGGCTAATATTTCACGTGTAGGTAATGGCTACAAATTGAGGTTTCACCATGTTAAGCCCTTCAAATAATAGGCAAATAAAGTTAGATAATATTTCTTCACATGATAAAACAATATCGAGTTAATATGATTTTAAAATTCATAATCCAATTATTTCAAGGGGTCATTATGATGAAACTTAGCTTTTAAGTTATTTCCAACATGCATGTTAAATACTAATCGATTTGAAATTTTGAAATTTTCATGTCAAAATGGTTCATTTCCATAGGCGTTCCCTTTGGAAATTGACAAATTTTGAGGTGGAAATTAGAACTTTTTAAATGGGCTAATATTTCACGTGTAGGTAATGGCTACAAATTGAGGTTTCACCATGTTAAGCCCTTCAAATAATAGGCAAATAAAGTTAGATAATATTTCTTCACATGATAAAACAATATCGAGTTAATATGATTTTAAAATTCATAATGCAATTATTTCAAGGGGTCATTATGATGAAACTTAGCTTTTAAGTTATTTCCAACATGCATGTTAAATACTAATCGATTTGAAAATTTGAAATTTTCATGTCAAAATGGTTCATTTCCATAGGTGTTCCCTTTGGAAATTGACAAATTTTGAGGTGGAAATTAGAACTTTTTAAATGGGCTAATATTTCACGTGTAGGTAATGGCTACAAATTGAGGTTTCACCATGTTAAGCCCTTCAAATAATAGGCAAATAAAGTTAGATAATATTTCTTCACATGATAAAACAATATCGAGTTAATATGATTTTAAAATTCATAATCCAATTATTTCAAGGGGTCATTATGATGAAACTTAGCTTTTAAGTTATTTCCAACATGCACGTTAAATACTAATCGATTTGAAAATTTGAAATTTTCATGTCAAAATGGTTCATTTCCATAGGTGTTCCCTTTGGAAATTGACAAATTTTGAGGTGGAAATTAGAACTTTTTAAATGGGCTAATATTTCACGTGTAGGTAATGGCTACAAATTGAGGTTTCACCATGTTGAGCCCTTCAAATAATAGGCAAATAAAGTTAGATAATATTTCTTCACATGATAAAACAATATCGAGTTAATATGATTTTAAAATTCATAATCCAATTATTTCAAGGGGTCATTATGATGAAACTTAACTTTTAAGTTATTTCCAACATGCACGTTAAATACTAATCGATTTGAAATTTTGAAATTTTCATGTCAAAATGGTTCATTTCCATAGGCGTTCCCTCTGAAATTGACAAATTTTGAGGTGGAAATTAGAACTTTTTAAATGGGCTAATATTTCACGTGTAGGTAATGGCTACAAATTGAGGTTTCACCATGTTAAGCCCTTCAAATAATAGGCAAATAAAGTTAGATAATATTTCTTCACATGATAAAACAATATCGAGTTAATATGATTTTAAAATTCATAATGCAATTATTTCAAGGGGTCATTATGATGAAACTTAGCTTTTAAGTTATTTCCAACATGCATGTTAAATACTAATCGATTTGAAAATTTGAAATTTTCATGTCAAAATGGTTCATTTCCATAGGTGTTCCCTTTGGAAATTGACAAATTTTGAGGTGGAAATTAGAACTTTTTAAATGGGCTAATATTTCAAGTGTAGGTAATGGCTACAAATTGAGGTTTCACCATGTTAAGCCCTTCAAATAATAGGCAAATAAAGTTAGATAATATTTCTTCACATGATAAAACAATATCGAGTTAATATGATTTTAAAATTCATAATCCAATTATTTCAAGGGGTCATTATGATGAAACTTAGCTTTTAAGTTATTTCCAACATGCACGTTAAATACTAATCGATTTGAAAATTTGAAATTTTCATGTCAAAATGGTTCATTTCCATAGGTGTTCCCTTTGGAAATTGACAAATTTTGAGGTGGAAATTAGAACTTTTTAAATGGGCTAATATTTCACGTGTAGGTAATGGCTACAAATTGAGGTTTCACCATGTTAAGCCCTTCAAATAATAGGCAAATAAAGTTAGATAATATTTCTTCACATGATAAAACAATATCGAGTTAATATGATTTTAAAATTCATAATCCAATTATTTCAAGGGGGTCATTATGATGAAACTTAGCTTTTAAGTTATTTCCAACATGCATGTTAAATACTAATCGATTTGAAAATTTGAAATTTTCATGTCAAAATGGTTCATTTCCATAGGTGTTCCCTTTGGAAATTGACAAATTTTGAGGTGGAAATTAGAACTTTTTAAATGGGCTAATATTTCACGTGTAGGTAATGGCTACAAATTGAGGTTTCACCATGTTAAGCCCTTCAAATAATAGGCAAATAAAGTTAGATAATATTTCTTCACATGATAAAACAATATCGAGTTAATATGATTTTAAAATTCATAATCCAATTATTTCAAGGGGTCATTATGATGAAACTTAACTTTTAAGTTATTTCCAACATGCACGTTAAATACTAATCGATTTGAAAATTTGAAATTTTCATGTCAAAATGGTTCATTTCCATAGGTGTTCCCTTTGGAAATTGACAAATTTTGAGGTGGAAATTAGAACTTTTTAAATGGGCTAATATTTCACGTGTAGGTAATGGCTACAAATTGAGGTTTCACCATGTTAAGCCCTTCAAATAATAGGCAAATAAAGTTAGATAATATTTCTTCACATGATAAAACAATATCGAGTTAATATGATTTTAAAATTCATAATCCAATTATTTCAAGGGGTCATTATGATGAAACTTAGCTTTTAAGTTATTTCCAACATGCATGTTAAATACTAATCGATTTGAAAATTTGAAATTTTCATGTCAAAATGGTTCATTTCCATAGGTGTTCCCTTTGGAAATTGACAAATTTTGAGGTGGAAATTAGAACTTTTTAAATGGGCTAATATTTCAAGTGTAGGTAATGGCTACAAATTGAGGTTTCACCATGTTAAGCCCTTCAAATAATAGGCAAATAAAGTTAGATAATATTTCTTCACATGATAAAACAATATCGAGTTAATATGATTTTAAAATTCATAATCCAATTATTTCAAGGGGTCATTATGATGAAACTTAGCTTTTAAGTTATTTCCAACATGCATGTTAAATACTAATCGATTTGAAATTTTGAAATTTTCATGTCAAAATGGTTCATTTCCATAGGTGTTCCCTTTGGAAATTGACAAATTTTGAGGTGGAAATTAGAACTTTTTAAATGGGCTAATATTTCACGTGTAGGTAATGGCTACAAATTGAGGTTTCACCATGTTAAGCCCTTCAAATAATAGGCAAATAAAGTTAGATAATATTTCTTCACATGATAAAACAATATCGAGTTAATATGATTTTAAAATTCATAATCCAATTATTTCAAGGGGTCATTATGATGAAACTTAGCTTTTAAGTTATTTCCAACATGCATGTTAAATACTAATCGATTTGAAAATTTGAAATTTTCATGTCAAAATGGTTCATTTCCATAGGTGTTCCCTTTGGAAATTGACAAATTTTGAGGTGGAAATTAGAACTTTTTAAATGGGCTAATATTTCACGTGTAGGTAATGGCTACAAATTGAGGTTTCACCATGTTAAGCCCTTCAAATAATAGGCAAATAAAGTTAGATAATATTTCTTCACATGATAAAACAATATCGAGTTAATATGATTTTAAAATTCATAATCCAATTATTTCAAGGGGTCATTATGATGAAACTTAGCTTTTAAGTTATTTCCAACATGCACGTTAAATACTAATCGATTTGAAATTTTGAAATTTTCATGTCAAAATGGTTCATTTCCATAGGCGTTCCCTTTGGAAATTGACAAATTTTGAGGTGGAAATTAGAACTTTTTAAATGGGCTAATATTTCACGTGTAGGTAATGGCTACAAATTGAGGTTTCACCATGTTAAGCCCTTCAAATAATAGGCAAATAAAGTTAGATAATATTTCTTCACATGATAAAACAATATCGAGTTAATATGATTTTAAAATTCATAATGCAATTATTTCAAGGGGTCATTATGATGAAACTTAGCTTTTAAGTTATTTCCAACATGCATGTTAAATACTAATCGATTTGAAAATTTGAAATTTTCATGTCAAAATGGTTCATTTCCATAGGTGTTCCCTTTGGAAATTGACAAATTTTGAGGTGGAAATTAGAACTTTTTAAATGGGCTAATATTTCAAGTGTAGGTAATGGCTACAAATTGAGGTTTCACCATGTTGAGCCCTTCAAATAATAGGCAAATAAAGTTAGATAATATTTCTTCACATGATAAAACAATATCGAGTTAATATGATTTTAAAATTCATAATCCAATTATTTCAAGGGGTCATTATGATGAAACTTAACTTTTAAGTTATTTCCAACATGCACGTTAAATACTAATCGATTTGAAATTTTGAAATTTTCATGTCAAAATGGTTCATTTCCATAGGCGTTCCCTGTGGAAATTGACAAATTTTGAGGTGGAAATTAGAACTTTTTAAATGGGCTAATATTTCACGTGTAGGTAATGGCTACAAATTGAGGTTTCACCATGTTAAGCCCTTCAAATAATAGGCAAATAAAGTTAGATAATATTTCTTCACATGATAAAACAATATCGAGTTAATATGATTTTAAAATTCATAATGCAATTATTTCAAGGGGTCATTATGATGAAACTTAGCTTTTAAGTTATTTCCAACATGCATGTTAAATACTAATCGATTTGAAAATTTGAAATTTTCATGTCAAAATGGTTCATTTCCATAGGTGTTCCCTTTGGAAATTGACAAATTTTGAGGTGGAAATTAGAACTTTTTAAATGGGCTAATATTTCACGTGTAGGTAATGGCTACAAATTGAGGTTTCACCATGTTGAGCCCTTCAAATAATAGGCAAATAAAGTTAGATAATATTTCTTCACATGATAAAACAATATCGAGTTAATATGATTTTAAAATTCATAATCCAATTATTTCAAGGGGTCATTATGATGAAACTTAACTTTTAAGTTATTTCCAACATGCATGTTAAATACTAATCGATTTGAAAATTTGAAATTTTCATGTCAAAATGGTTCATTTCCATAGGCGTTCCCTTTGGAAATTGACAAATTTTGAGGTGGAAATTAGAACTTTTTAAATGGGCTAATATTTCACGTGTAGGTAATGGCTACAAATTGAGGTTTCACCATGTTAAGCCCTTCAAATAATAGGCAAATAAAGTTAGATAATATTTCTTCACATGATAAAACAATATCGAGTTAATATGATTTTAAAATTCATAATCCAATTATTTCAAGGGGTCATTATGATGAAACTTAGCTTTTAAGTTATTTCCAACATGCATGTTAAATACTAATCGATTTGAAATTTTGAAATTTTCATGTCAAAATGGTTCATTTCCATAGGTGTTCCCTTTGGAAATTGACAAATTTTGAGGTGGAAATTAGAACTTTTTAAATGGGCTAATATTTCACGTGTAGGTAATGGCTACAAATTGAGGTTTCACCATGTTAAGCCCTTCAAATAATAGGCAAATAAAGTTAGATAATATTTCTTCACATGATAAAACAATATCGAGTTAATATGATTTTAAAATTCATAATCCAATTATTTCAAGGGGTCATTATGATGAAACTTAACTTTTAAGTTATTTCCAACATGCATGTTAAATACTAATCGATTTGAAAATTTGAAATTTTCATGTCAAAATGGTTCATTTCCATAGGCGTTCCCTTTGGAAATTGACAAATTTTGAGGTGGAAATTAGAACTTTTTAAATGGGCTAATATTTCACGTGTAGGTAATGGCTACAAATTGAGGTTTCACCATGTTAAGCCCTTCAAATAATAGGCAAATAAAGTTAGATAATATTTCTTCACATGATAAAACAATATCGAGTTAATATGATTTTAAAATTCATAATCCAATTATTTCAAGGGGTCATTATGATGAAACTTAGCTTTTAAGTTATTTCCAACATGCATGTTAAATACTAATCGATTTGAAAATTTGAAATTTTCATGTCAAAATGGTTCATTTCCATAGGTGTTCACTTTGGAAATTGACAAATTTTGAGGTGGAAATTAGAACTTTTTAAATGGGCTAATATTTCAAGTGTAGGTAATGGCTACAAATTGAGGTTTCACCATGTTAAGCCCTTCAAATAATAGGCAAATAAAGTTAGATAATATTTCTTCACATGATAAAACAATATCGAGTTAATATGATTTTAAAATTCATAATCCAATTATTTCAAGGGGTCATTATGATGAAACATAGCTTTTAAGTTATTTCCAACATGCATGTTAAATACTAATCGATTTGAAATTTTGAAATTTTCATGTCAAAATGGTTCATTTCCATAGGTGTTCCATTTGGAAATTGACAAATTTTGAGGTGGAAATTAGAACTTTTTAAATGGGCTAATATTTCAAGTGTAGGTAATGGCTACAAATTGAGGTTTCACCATGTTAAGCCCTTCAAATAATAGGCAAATAAAGATAGATACTATTTCTTCACATGATAAAACAATATCGAGTTAATATGATTTTTAAAATTCATAATCCAATTATTTCAAGGGGGTCATTATGATGAAACTTAACTTTTAAGTTATTTCCAACATGCAAGTTAAATACTAATCGATTTGAAATTTTGAAATTTTCATGTCAAAATGGTTCATTTCCATAGGCGTTCCCTTCGGAAATTGACAAATTTTGAGGTGGAAATTAGAACTTTTTAAATGGACTAATATTTCACGTGTAGGTAATGGCTACAAATTGAGGTTTCACCATGTTGAGCCCTTCAAATAATAGGCAAATAAAGTTAGATAATATTTCTTCACATGATAAAACAATATCGAGTTAATATGATTTTAAAATTCATAATCCAATTATTTCAAGGGGTCATTATGATGAAACTTAACTTTTAAGTTATTTCCAACATGCACGTTAAATACTAATCGATTTGAAATTTTGAAATTTTCATGTCAAAATGGTTCATTTCCATAGGTGTTCCCTCCGGGAAATTGACAAATTTTGAGGTGGAAATTAGAACTTTTTAAATGGGCTAATATTTCACGTGTAGGTAATGGCTACAAATTGAGGTTTCACCATGTTAAGCCCTTCAAATAATAGGCAAATAAAGTTAGATAATATTTCTTCACATGATAAAACAATATCGAGTTAATATGATTTTAAAATTCATAATGCAATTATTTCAAGGGGTCATTATGATGAAACTTAGCTTTTAAGTTATTTCCAACATGCATGTTAAATACTAATCGATTTGAAAATTTGAAATTTTCATGTCAAAATGGTTCATTTCCATAGGTGTTCCCTTTGGAAATTGACAAATTTTGAGGTGGAAATTAGAACTTTTTAAATGGGCTAATATTTCAAGTGTGGGTAATGGCTACAAATTGAGGTTTCACCATGTTAAGCCCTTCAAATAATAGGCAAATAAAGATAGATACTATTTCTCCACATGATTAAACAATATCGAGTTAATATGATTTTAAAATTCATAATCCAATTATTTCAAGGGGTCATTATGATGAAACATAACTTTTAAGTTATTTCCAACATGCACGTTAAATACTAATCGATTTGAAATTTTGAAATTTTCATGTCAAAATGGTTCATTTCCATAGGTGTTCCCTTTGGAAATTGACAAATTTTGAGGTGGAAATTAGAACTTTTTAAATGGGCTAATATTTCAAGTGTAGGTAATGGCTACAAATTGAGGTTTCACCATGTTAAGCCCTTCAAATAATAGGCAAATAAAAGATAGATAATATTTCTTCACATGATAAAACAATATCGAGTTAATATGATTTTAAAATTCATAATCCAATTATTTCAAGGGGTCATTATGATGAAACTTAGCTTTTAAGTTATTTCCAACATGCATGTTAAATACTAATCGATTTGAAAATTTGAAATTTTCATGTCAAAATGGTTCATTTCCATAGGTGTTCCCTTTGGAAATTGACAAATTTTGAGGTGGAAATTAGAACTTTTTAAATGGGCTAATATTTCAAGTGTAGGTAATGGCTACAAATTGAGGTTTCACCATGTTGAGCCCTTCAAATAATAGGCAAATAAAGTTAGATAATATTTCTTCACATGATAAAACAATATCGAGTTAATATGATTTTAAAATTCATAATCCAATTATTTCAAGGGGTCATTATGATGAAACTTAACTTTTAAGTTATTTCCAACATGCATGTTAAATACTAATCGATTTGAAATTTTGAAATTTTCATGTCAAAATGGTTCATTTCCATAGGCGTTCCCTTTGGAAATTGACAAATTTTGAGGTGGAAATTAGAACTTTTTAAATGGGCTAATATTTCACGTGTAGGTAATGGCTACAAATTGAGGTTTCACCATGTTAAGCCCTTCAAATAATAGGCAAATAAAGTTAGATAATATTTCTTCACATGATAAAACAATATCGAGTTAATATGATTTTAAAATTCATAATCCAATTATTTCAAGGGGTCATTATGATGAAACTTAGCTTTTAAGTTATTTCCAACATGCACGTTAAATACTAATCGATTTGAAAATTTGAAATTTTCATGTCAAAATGGTTCATTTCCATAGGTGTTCCCTTTGGAAATTGACAAATTTTGAGGTGGAAATTAGAACTTTTAAATGGGCTAATATTTCAAGGGTAGGTAATGGCTACAAATTGAGGTTTCACCATGTTAAGCCCTTCAAATAATAGGCAAATAAAGATAGATAATATTTCTTCACATGATAAAACAATATCGAGTTAATATGATTTTAAAATTCATAATCCAATTATTTCAAGGGGTCATTATGATGAAACTTAGCTTTTAAGTTATCTCCAACATGCACGTTAAATACTAATCGATTTGAAATTTTGAAATTTTCATGTCAAAATGGTTCATTTCCATAGGCGTTCCCTTTGGAAATTGACAAATTTTGAGGTGGAAATTAGAACTTTTTAAATGGGCTAATATTTCACGTGTAGGTAATGGCTACAAATTGAGGTTTCACCATGTTGAGCCCTTCAAATAATAGGCAAATAAAGTTAGATAATATTTCTTCACATGATAAAACAATATCGAGTTAATATGATTTTAAAATTCATAATCCAATTATTTCAAGGGGTCATTATGATGAAACTTAGCTTTTAAGTTATTTCCAACATGCATGTTAAATACTAATCGATTTGAAAATTTGAAATTTTCATGTCAAAATGGTTCATTTCCATAGGTGTTCCCTTTGGAAATTGACAAATTTTGAGGTGGAAATTAGAACTTTTTAAATGGGCTAATATTTCACGTGTAGGTAATGGCTACAAATTGAGGTTTCACCATGTTGAGCCCTTCAAATAATAGGCAAATAAAGTTAGATAATATTTCTTCACATGATAAAACAATATCGAGTTAATATGATTTTAAAATTCATAATCCAATTATTTCAAGGGGTCATTATGATGAAACTTAGCTTTTAAGTTATTTCCAACATGCACGTTAAATACTAATCGATTTGAAAATTTGAAATTTTCATGTCAAAATGGTTCATTTCCATAGGCGTTCCCTTTGGAAATTGACAAATTTTGAGGTGGAAATTAGAACTTTTTAAATGGGCTAATATTTCAAGTGTAGGTAATGGCTACAAATTGAGGTTTCACCATGTTAAGCCCTTCAAATAATAGGCAAATAAAGTTAGATAATATTTCTTCACATGATAAAACAATATCGAGTTAATATGATTTTAAAATTCATAATCCAATTATTTCAAGGGGTCATTATGATGAAACTTAGCTTTTAAGTTATTTCCAACATGCATGTTAAATACTAATCGATTTGAAAATTTGAAATTTTCATGTCAAAATGGTTCATTTCCATAGGTGTTCCCTTTGGAAATTGACAAATTTTGAGGTGGAAATTAGAACTTTTTAAATGGGCTAATATTTCAAGTGTAGGTAATGGCTACAAATTGAGGTTTCACCATGTTGAGCCCTTCAAATAATAGGCAAATAAAGTTAGATAATATTTCTTCACATGATAAAACAATATCGAGTTAATATGATTTTAAAATTCATAATCCAATTATTTCAAGGGGTCATTATGATGAAACTTAGCTTTTAAGTTATTTCCAACATGCACGTTAAATACTAATCGATTTGAAATTTTGAAATTTTCATGTCAAAATGGTTCATTTCCATAGGCGTTCCCTTTGGAAATTGACAAATTTTGAGGTGGAAATTAGAACTTTTTAAATGGGCTAATATTTCACGTGTAGGTAATGGCTACAAATTGAGGTTTCACCATGTTAAGCCCTTCAAATAATAGGCAAATAAAGTTAGATAATATTTCTTCACATGATAAAACAATATCGAGTTAATATGATTTTAAAATTCATAATCCAATTATTTCAAGGGGTCATTATGATGAAACTTAGCTTTTAAGTTATTTCCAACATGCATGTTAAATACTAATCGATTTGAAAATTTGAAATTTTCATGTCAAAATGGTTCATTTCCATAGGTGTTCCCTTTGGAAATTGACAAATTTTGAGGTGGAAATTAGAACTTTTTAAATGGGCTAATATTTCACGTGTAGGTAATGGCTACAAATTGAGGTTTCACCATGTTGAGCCCTTCAAATAATAGGCAAATAAAGTTAGATAATATTTCTTCACATGATAAAACAATATCGAGTTAATATGATTTTAAAATTCATAATCCAATTATTTCAAGGGGTCATTATGATGAAACTTAGCTTTTAAGTTATTTCCAACATGCACGTTAAATACTAATCGATTTGAAATTTTGAAATTTTCATGTCAAAATGGTTCATTTCCATAGGCGTTCCCTTTGGAAATTGACAAATTTTGAGGTGGAAATTAGAACTTTTTAAATGGGCTAATATTTCACGTGTAGGTAATGGCTACAAATTGAGGTTTCACCATGTTAAGCCCTTCAAATAATAGGCAAATAAAGTTAGATAATATTTCTTCACATGATAAAACAATATCGAGTTAATATGATTTTAAAATTCATAATCCAATTATTTCAAGGGGTCATTATGATGAAACTTAGCTTTTAAGTTATTTCCAACATGCACGTTAAATACTAATCGATTTGAAATTTTGAAATTTTCATGTCAAAATGGTTCATTTCCATAGGTGTTCCCTTTGGAAATTGACAAATTTTGAGGTGGAAATTAGAACTTTTTAAATGGGCTAATATTTCACGTGTAGGTAATGGCTACAAATTGAGGTTTCACCATGTTAAGCCCTTCAAATAATAGGCAAATAAAGTTAGATAATATTTCTTCACATGATAAAACAATATCGAGTTAATATGATTTTAAAATTCATAATCCAATTATTTCAAGGGGTCATTATGATGAAACTTAGCTTTTAAGTTATTTCCAACATGCATGTTAAATACTAATCGATTTGAAAATTTGAAATTTTCATGTCAAAATGGTTCATTTCCATAGGTGTTCCCTTTGGAAATTGACAAATTTTGAGGTGGAAATTAGAACTTTTAAATGGGCTAATATTTCAAGTGTAGGTAATGGCTACAAATTGAGGTTTCACCATGTTAAGCCCTTCAAATAATAGGCAAATAAAGTTAGATAATATTTCTTCACATGATAAAACAATATCGAGTTAATATGATTTTAAAATTCATAATCCAATTATTTCAAGGGGTCATTATGATGAAACTTAGCTTTTAAGTTATTTCCAACATGCACGTTAAATACTAATCGATTTGAAATTTTGAAATTTTCATGTCAAAATGGTTCATTTCCATAGGCGTTCCCTTTGGAAATTGACAAATTTTGAGGTGGAAATTAGAACTTTTTAAATGGGCTAATATTTCACGTGTAGGTAATGGCTACAAATTGAGGTTTCACCATGTTAAGCCCTTCAAATAATAGGCAAATAAAGTTAGATAATATTTCTTCACATGATAAAACAATATCGAGTTAATATGATTTTAAAATTCATAATGCAATTATTTCAAGGGGTCATTATGATGAAACTTAGCTTTTAAGTTATTTCCAACATGCATGTTAAATACTAATCGATTTGAAAATTTGAAATTTTCATGTCAAAATGGTTCATTTCCATAGGTGTTCCCTTTGGAAATTGACAAATTTTGAGGTGGAAATTAGAACTTTTTAAATGGGCTAATATTTCAAGTGTAGGTAATGGCTACAAATTGAGGTTTCACCATGTTAAGCCCTTCAAATAATAGGCAAATAAAGTTAGATAATATTTCTTCACATGATAAAACAATATCGAGTTAATATGATTTTAAAATTCATAATCCAATTATTTCAAGGGGTCATTATGATGAAACTTAGCTTTTAAGTTATTTCCAACATGCACGTTAAATACTAATCGATTTGAAAATTTGAAATTTTCATGTCAAAATGGTTCATTTCCATAGGTGTTCCCTTTGGAAATTGACAAATTTTGAGGTGGAAATTAGAACTTTTTAAATGGGCTAATATTTCACGTGTAGGTAATGGCTACAAATTGAGGTTTCACCATGTTAAGCCCTTCAAATAATAGGCAAATAAAGTTAGATAATATTTCTTCACATGATAAAACAATATCGAGTTAATATGATTTTAAAATTCATAATCCAATTATTTCAAGGGGTCATTATGATGAAACTTAGCTTTTAAGTTATTTCCAACATGCATGTTAAATACTAATCGATTTGAAAATTTGAAATTTTCATGTCAAAATGGTTCATTTCCATAGGCGTTCCCTTTGGAAATTGACAAATTTTGAGGTGGAAATTAGAACTTTTTAAATGGGCTAATATTTCACGTGTAGGTAATGGCTACAAATTGAGGTTTCACCATGTTAAGCCCTTCAAATAATAGGCAAATAAAGTTAGATAATATTTCTTCACATGATAAAACAATATCGAGTTAATATGATTTTAAAATTCATAATGCAATTATTTCAAGGGGTCATTATGATGAAACTTAGCTTTTAAGTTATTTCCAACATGCATGTTAAATACTAATCGATTTGAAAATTTGAAATTTTCATGTCAAAATGGTTCATTTCCATAGGTGTTCCCTTTGGAAATTGACAAATTTTGAGGTGGAAATTAGAACTTTTTAAATGGGCTAATATTTCAAGTGTAGGTAATGGCTACAAATTGAGGTTTCACCATGTTAAGCCCTTCAAATAATAGGCAAATAAAGTTAGATAATATTTCTTCACATGATAAAACAATATCGAGTTAATATGATTTTAAAATTCATAATCCAATTATTTCAAGGGGTCATTATGATGAAACTTAGCTTTTAAGTTATTTCCAACATGCACGTTAAATACTAATCGATTTGAAAATTTGAAATTTTCATGTCAAAATGGTTCATTTCCATAGGTGTTCCCTTTGGAAATTGACAAATTTTGAGGTGGAAATTAGAACTTTTTAAATGGGCTAATATTTCACGTGTAGGTAATGGCTACAAATTGAGGTTTCACCATGTTGAGCCCTTCAAATAATAGGCAAATAAAGTTAGATAATATTTCTTCACATGATAAAACAATATCGAGTTAATATGATTTTAAAATTCATAATCCAATTATTTCAAGGGGTCATTATGATGAAACTTAGCTTTTAAGTTATTTCCAACATGCACGTTAAATACTAATCGATTTGAAATTTTGAAATTTTCATGTCAAAATGGTTCATTTCCATAGGCGTTCCCTTTGGAAATTGACAAATTTTGAGGTGGAAATTAGAACTTTTTAAATGGGCTAATATTTCACGTGTAGGTAATGGCTACAAATTGAGGTTTCACCATGTTAAGCCCTTCAAATAATAGGCAAATAAAGTTAGATAATATTTCTTCACATGATAAAACAATATCGAGTTAATATGATTTTAAAATTCATAATCCAATTATTTCAAGGGGTCATTATGATGAAACTTAGCTTTTAAGTTATTTCCAACATGCATGTTAAATACTAATCGATTTGAAAATTTGAAATTTTCATGTCAAAATGGTTCATTTCCATAGGTGTTCCCTTTGGAAATTGACAAATTTTGAGGTGGAAATTAGAACTTTTTAAATGGGCTAATATTTCAAGTGTAGGTAATGGCTACAAATTGAGGTTTCACCATGTTAAGCCCTTCAAATAATAGGCAAATAAAGTTAGATAATATTTCTTCACATGATAAAACAATATCGAGTTAATATGATTTTAAAATTCATAATCCAATTATTTCAAGGGGTCATTATGATGAAACTTAGCTTTTAAGTTATTTCCAACATGCACGTTAAATACTAATCGATTTGAAAATTTGAAATTTTCATGTCAAAATGGTTCATTTCCATAGGCGTTCCCTTTGGAAATTGACAAATTTTGAGGTGGAAATTAGAACTTTTTAAATGGGCTAATATTTCACGTGTAGGTAATGGCTACAAATTGAGGTTTCACCATGTTAAGCCCTTCAAATAATAGGCAAATAAAGTTAGATAATATTTCTTCACATGATAAAACAATATCGAGTTAATATGATTTTAAAATTCATAATCCAATTATTTCAAGGGGTCATTATGATGAAACTTAGCTTTTAAGTTATTTCCAACATGCACGTTAAATACTAATCGATTTGAAAATTTGAAATTTTCATGTCAAAATGGTTCATTTCCATAGGTGTTCCCTTTGGAAATTGACAAATTTTGAGGTGGAAATTAGAACTTTTTAAATGGGCTAATATTTCACGTGTAGGTAATGGCTACAAATTGAGGTTTCACCATGTTAAGCCCTTCAAATAATAGGCAAATAAAGTTAGATAATATTTCTTCACATGATAAAACAATATCGAGTTAATATGATTTTAAAATTCATAATCCAATTATTTCAAGGGGTCATTATGATGAAACTTAGCTTTTAAGTTATTTCCAACATGCACGTTAAATACTAATCGATTTGAAAATTTGAAATTTTCATGTCAAAATGGTTCATTTCCATAGGTGTTCCCTTTGGAAATTGACAAATTTTGAGGTGGAAATTAGAACTTTTTAAATGGGCTAATATTTCACGTGTAGGTAATGGCTACAAATTGAGGTTTCACCATGTTAAGCCCTTCAAATAATAGGCAAATAAAGTTAGATAATATTTCTTCACATGATAAAACAATATCGAGTTAATATGATTTTAAAATTCATAATGCAATTATTTCAAGGGGTCATTATGATGAAACTTAGCTTTTAAGTTATTTCCAACATGCATGTTAAATACTAATCGATTTGAAAATTTGAAATTTTCATGTCAAAATGGTTCATTTCCATAGGTGTTCCCTTTGGAAATTGACAAATTTTGAGGTGGAAATTAGAACTTTTTAAATGGGCTAATATTTCAAGTGTAGGTAATGGCTACAAATTGAGGTTTCACCATGTTAAGCCCTTCAAATAATAGGCAAATAAAGTTAGATAATATTTCTTCACATGATAAAACAATATCGAGTTAATATGATTTTAAAATTCATAATCCAATTATTTCAAGGGGTCATTATGATGAAACTTAGCTTTTAAGTTATTTCCAACATGCATGTTAAATACTAATCGATTTGAAAATTTGAAATTTTCATGTCAAAATGGTTCATTTCCATAGGTGTTCCCTTTGGAAATTGACAAATTTTGAGGTGGAAATTAGAACTTTTTAAATGGGCTAATATTTCAAGTGTAGGTAATGGCTACAAATTGAGGTTTCACCATGTTAAGCCCTTCAAATAATAGGCAAATAAAGTTAGATAATATTTCTTCACATGATAAAACAATATCGAGTTAATATGATTTTAAAATTCATAATCCAATTATTTCAAGGGGTCATTATGATGAAACTTAGCTTTTAAGTTATTTCCAACATGCACGTTAAATACTAATCGATTTGAAAATTTGAAATTTTCATGTCAAAATGGTTCATTTCCATAGGCGTTCCCTTTGGAAATTGACAAATTTTGAGGTGGAAATTAGAACTTTTTAAATGGGCTAATATTTCACGTGTAGGTAATGGCTACAAATTGAGGTTTCACCATGTTAAGCCCTTCAAATAATAGGCAAATAAAGTTAGATAATATTTCTTCACATGATAAAACAATATCGAGTTAATATGATTTTAAAATTCATAATCCAATTATTTCAAGGGGTCATTATGATGAAACTTAACTTTTAAGTTATTTCCAACATGCACGTTAAATACTAATCGATTTGAAAATTTGAAATTTTCATGTCAAAATGGTTCATTTCCATAGGTGTTCCCTTTGGAAATTGACAAATTTTGAGGTGGAAATTAGAACTTTTTAAATGGGCTAATATTTCACGTGTAGGTAATGGCTACAAATTGAGGTTTCACCATGTTAAGCCCTTCAAATAATAGGCAAATAAAGTTAGATAATATTTCTTCACATGATAAAACAATATCGAGTTAATATGATTTTAAAATTCATAATCCAATTATTTCAAGGGGTCATTATGATGAAACTTAGCTTTTAAGTTATTTCCAACATGCATGTTAAATACTAATCGATTTGAAAATTTGAAATTTTCATGTCAAAATGGTTCATTTCCATAGGTGTTCCCTTTGGAAATTGACAAATTTTGAGGTGGAAATTAGAACTTTTTAAATGGGCTAATATTTCACGTGTAGGTAATGGCTACAAATTGAGGTTTCACCATGTTAAGCCCTTCAAATAATAGGCAAATAAAGTTAGATAATATTTCTTCACATGATAAAACAATATCGAGTTAATATGATTTTAAAATTCATAATCCAATTATTTCAAGGGGTCATTATGATGAAACTTAGCTTTTAAGTTATTTCCAACATGCATGTTAAATACTAATCGATTTGAAAATTTGAAATTTTCATGTCAAAATGGTTCATTTCCATAGGTGTTCCCTTTGGAAATTGACAAATTTTGAGGTGGAAATTAGAACTTTTTAAATGGGCTAATATTTCAAGTGTAGGTAATGGCTACAAATTGAGGTTTCACCATGTTAAGCCCTTCAAATAATAGGCAAATAAAGTTAGATAATATTTCTTCACATGATAAAACAATATCGAGTTAATATGATTTTAAAATTCATAATCCAATTATTTCAAGGGGTCATTATGATGAAACTTAACTTTTAAGTTATTTCCAACATGCACGTTAAATACTAATCGATTTGAAAATTTGAAATTTTCATGTCAAAATGGTTCATTTCCATAGGTGTTCCCTTTGGAAATTGACAAATTTTGAGGTGGAAATTAGAACTTTTTAAATGGGCTAATATTTCACGTGTAGGTAATGGCTACAAATTGAGGTTTCACCATGTTGAGCCCTTCAAATAATAGGCAAATAAAGTTAGATAATATTTCTTCACATGATAAAACAATATCGAGTTAATATGATTTTAAAATTCATAATCCAATTATTTCAAGGGGTCATTATGATGAAACTTAGCTTTTAAGTTATTTCCAACATGCATGTTAAATACTAATCGATTTGAAAATTTGAAATTTTCATGTCAAAATGGTTCATTTCCATAGGTGTTCCCTTTGGAAATTGACAAATTTTGAGGTGGAAATTAGAACTTTTTAAATGGGCTAATATTTCACGTGTAGGTAATGGCTACAAATTGAGGTTTCACCATGTTGAGCCCTTCAAATAATAGGCAAATAAAGTTAGATAATATTTCTTCACATGATAAAACAATATCGAGTTAATATGATTTTAAAATTCATAATCCAATTATTTCAAGGGGTCATTATGATGAAACTTAGCTTTTAAGTTATTTCCAACATGCACGTTAAATACTAATCGATTTGAAATTTTGAAATTTTCATGTCAAAATGGTTCATTTCCATAGGCGTTCCCTCTGGAAATTGACAAATTTTGAGGTGGAAATTAGAACTTTTTAAATGGGCTAATATTTCACGTGTAGGTAATGGCTACAAATTGAGGTTTCACCATGTTAAGCCCTTCAAATAATAGGCAAATAAAGTTAGATAATATTTCTTCACATGATAAAACAATATCGAGTTAATATGATTTTAAAATTCATAATGCAATTATTTCAAGGGGTCATTATGATGAAACTTAGCTTTTAAGTTATTTCCAACATGCATGTTAAATACTAATCGATTTGAAAATTTGAAATTTTCATGTCAAAATGGTTCATTTCCATAGGTGTTCCCTTTGGAAATTGACAAATTTTGAGGTGGAAATTAGAACTTTTTAAATGGGCTAATATTTCAAGTGTAGGTAATGGCTACAAATTGAGGTTTCACCATGTTGAGCCCTTCAAATAATAGGCAAATAAAGTTAGATAATATTTCTTCACATGATAAAACAATATCGAGTTAATATGATTTTAAAATTCATAATCCAATTATTTCAAGGGGTCATTATGATGAAACTTAGCTTTTAAGTTATTTCCAACATGCACGTTAAATACTAATCGATTTGAAATTTTGAAATTTTCATGTCAAAATGGTTCATTTCCATAGGCGTTCCCTTTGGAAATTGACAAATTTTGAGGTGGAAATTAGAACTTTTTAAATGGGCTAATATTTCACGTGTAGGTAATGGCTACAAATTGAGGTTTCACCATGTTGAGCCCTTCAAATAATAGGCAAATAAAGTTAGATAATATTTCTTCACATGATAAAACAATATCGAGTTAATATGATTTTAAAATTCATAATCCAATTATTTCAAGGGGTCATTATGATGAAACTTAGCTTTTAAGTTATTTCCAACATGCATGTTAAATACTAATCGATTTGAAAATTTGAAATTTTCATGTCAAAATGGTTCATTTCCATAGGTGTTCCCTTTGGAAATTGACAAATTTTGAGGTGGAAATTAGAACTTTTTAAATGGGCTAATATTTCACGTGTAGGTAATGGCTACAAATTGAGGTTTCACCATGTTAAGCCCTTCAAATAATAGGCAAATAAAGTTAGATAATATTTCTTCACATGATAAAACAATATCGAGTTAATATGATTTTAAAATTCATAATGCAATTATTTCAAGGGGTCATTATGATGAAACTTAGCTTTTAAGTTATTTCCAACATGCATGTTAAATACTAATCGATTTGAAAATTTGAAATTTTCATGTCAAAATGGTTCATTTCCATAGGTGTTCCCTTTGGAAATTGACAAATTTTGAGGTGGAAATTAGAACTTTTTAAATGGGCTAATATTTCAAGTGTAGGTAATGGCTACAAATTGAGGTTTCACCATGTTAAGCCCTTCAAATAATAGGCAAATAAAGTTAGATAATATTTCTTCACATGATAAAACAATATCGAGTTAATATGATTTTAAAATTCATAATCCAATTATTTCAAGGGGTCATTATGATGAAACTTAGCTTTTAAGTTATTTCCAACATGCATGTTAAATACTAATCGATTTGAAAATTTGAAATTTTCATGTCAAAATGGTTCATTTCCATAGGTGTTCCCTTTGGAAATTGACAAATTTTGAGGTGGAAATTAGAACTTTTTAAATGGGCTAATATTTCACGTGTAGGTAATGGCTACAAATTGAGGTTTCACCATGTTAAGCCCTTCAAATAATAGGCAAATAAAGTTAGATAATATTTCTTCACATGATAAAACAATATCGAGTTAATATGATTTTAAAATTCATAATGCAATTATTTCAAGGGGTCATTATGATGAAACTTAGCTTTTAAGTTATTTCCAACATGCACGTTAAATACTAATCGATTTGAAAATTTGAAATTTTCATGTCAAAATGGTTCATTTCCATAGGTGTTCCCTTTGGAAATTGACAAATTTTGAGGTGGAAATTAGAACTTTTTAAATGGGCTAATATTTCACGTGTAGGTAATGGCTACAAATTGAGGTTTCACCATGTTAAGCCCTTCAAATAATAGGCAAATAAAGTTAGATAATATTTCTTCACATGATAAAACAATATCGAGTTAATATGATTTTAAAATTCATAATCCAATTATTTCAAGGGGTCATTATGATGAAACTTAGCTTTTAAGTTATTTCCAACATGCATGTTAAATACTAATCGATTTGAAAATTTGAAATTTTCATGTCAAAATGGTTCATTTCCATAGGTGTTCCCTTTGGAAATTGACAAATTTTGAGGTGGAAATTAGAACTTTTTAAATGGGCTAATATTTCACGTGTAGGTAATGGCTACAAATTGAGGTTTCACCATGTTAAGCCCTTCAAATAATAGGCAAATAAAGTTAGATAATATTTCTTCACATGATAAAACAATATCGAGTTAATATGATTTTTAAAATTCATAATCCAATTATTT
>JAUJYP020000994.1:0-48621 GCA_030674075.2 Linum usitatissimum | reverse complement strand
TGGTTCTCGCTACTTGGAAACTCCTTTCCGGTTCCCGTGTACCATGTATTTAGGTATATTACCACTTATTTCGCCTTTTTTCTAACTTATTTTTCGACCTTATTATTGCTTTTCCCTTATTATTTCTCCTTTATGAAAACAAGACTTGTATGGTATTTCCCGCATTTCAATTACTGGAGACTTATTCCATGTTTCCTTAAGTTTATGATTCTTTCCCTAAATATCACTATTTGCATTTACTTGGTTATGCTCCTGGAAACTCTTCGGTTTCTGTCTACACCATGCTCGTTGCTACTTACCTCACGACTTATTTCTACCCTTTCACGACTTATTTCAGTCGTTATTGTTTCTTTTCCCTTGTTTTCCACCTTTCTAAAAACGAGACTTGTATGGTTTTTTCCAAACTTGGTTATTTCCGCATTTCAATTTGAATTCGTTCTAACTTTCCTCGTAAGCGTAAGAGTCTTTCACTAAATTTACTTCACATTTACTTTTGAAATGCTACTTGGAAACTCCTTAACGGTTCCTAATACACCATGCTCGTGGCCTAGTGCATAATACCACTTATTTTTCCTTTTTCCGACTTATTTTCCGACCTTATTATTGCTTTTCCCTTATTTCTCCTTTAGAAAACAAAGACTTGTATAGTATTGCTCCGCATTTCAATTGGAACTTATTCCATGTTTTCCCCTCTAAGTTTATGAGTCTTTCCTAAATATCACTTCGCATTGACATGGTTATCCTCATAGAAACTCCATCGGTTTCACATGCACCATGCTCGTTCCTACTACACCTCGCGACTTATTTCTTCCATTCACGACTTATTTCGCCGTTATTGTTGCTTTTCCACTTGTTTCACCTTTCTAAAAACGAGACTTGTATGGTTTTTTCCAAACTTGGTTATTTCCGCATTTCAATTTGAATTCGTTCTAACTTTTCTCGTAAGCATGCGAGTCTTTCCTAAATTTACTTCGCATTTTACTTTTGAACTTGCTACTAGAAACTCCTTACCGGTTCTGTCTACCATGCTCGTGGCTTTAGTGCATATTACCACTTATTTGCCCTTTTCTAACTTATTTTTCGACACTTATGATTGCTTTTCCCTTATTTCTCCTTTCGAAAACAAGACTTGTATGGTATTGTCCCGCATTTCAAGTGGAACTTATTCCATGTTTTCCCCTTAGTTTTATGAGTCTTTCCTAAATATCCTTTGCATTTACTTAAGTTTATGCTCCGGAAACTCTTCGGTTTCCTATCTACCATGCTTCGTTCCCTACTACACCTCACAACTTATTTCTACCATTTTCAGACTTATTTCACCCGTTTTGTTGCTTTTCCCTTGTTTCACCTTTCTAAAAACGAGACTTGTATGGTTTTTTCCAAACTTGGTTATTTCCGCATTTCAATTTGAACTCTTTCTAAGTTTTTTCTTTTAAGCTGTCGCGTCCTTCACTAAATTTACTTCATATTTACTTTTGATGCTACTTGGAAACTCCTTTTGGTTTCTGTCTACCATGCTCGTGGCCTAGTGCGTATTACCACTTATTTTCGCCACTTTTTTTCTTTTTTTTAGGACTTATTTTCCGAGCCTTATTATTGCTTTTCCCTTATTTCTCCTTTCCGAAAACAAGACTTGTATGGTATTGTCCGCATTTCAATTGGAACTTATTCAATATTTTCCCCTTAAGTTTATGAGTATTTCACAAAGACTCCTTCGCATTTACTTGGTTATCCTCCTGGGAACTTCCATTCGGTTTCGTGTCTACCATGCTCGTTCCTCTCACCTCCGACTTATTTCTACCCTTTTCAGACTTATTTCCTTGTAGTATTGTGTGCTTTTCCCTTGTTTCACCTTTCGAAAACGAGACTTGTATGGTTTTGTCCAAACTTGGCTATTTCCGCATTTCAATTTGAACTCGTTCTTAAAGCATACGGAGTCTTTCGATAAGTTACTTCACATTTACTTTTGGTTGAGTGCACAGAAACGCCTGCAGTTCACATCTACCATGCTCGTGCCCTCTGTATATTACCACTTGTTTACGCCCTTTTTCGACTTATTTTACGACCTTACTAGCCTTTGCTTTTCCCTTATTTCTCCTTTATGAAAACAAGACTTGTATGGTATTGTCCCGCATTTCAATTGGAACTTATTCCATGTTTTCCCTTAAGTTTATGAGTCTTTCCCTAAATATCCTTTGCATTTATGCAGTTGCTCCTGGAAACTCCTTCGGTTTCCTACATGTGCACCATGCTCGTTCCCTACTTACCTCACGACTTATTTCTACCCTTTTCAGACTTATTTCCGCTAGTTATTGTTGCTTTTCCCTTGTTTCACCTTTCTAAAAACGAGACTTGTATGGTTTTTCCAAACTTGGTTATTTCCGCATTTCAATTTGAATTCGTTCTAACTTTTCCTCGTAAAGCGTACGAGTCTTTCACTAAATTTACTTCACATTTACTTTTGAGTGCTACTTGGAAACTCCTTGGGTTCATGTCTACCATGCTCGTGGCCTAGTGCATATTACCACTTATTTACGCCCTTTTCGACTTATTTTCCGACCTTATTATTGCTTTTCCCTTATTTCTCCTTTAGAAAACAAGACTTGTATGGTATTGTCCCGCATTTCAATTGGAACTTATTCCATATTTTCCCCTTAAGTTTATGAGTCTTTCCCTAAATATCCTTCGCATTTACTTAGGTTATCCTCCTCGGAAACTCCATCGGTTTCACATCCACCATGCTCGTTCCCTACTACACCTCACGACTTATTTCTACCCTTTTCCCCGACTTATTTCAGCCGTTATTGTTGCTTTTCCCTTGTTTCACCTTTCTAAAAATGAGACTTGTATGGTTTTGTCCAAACTTGGTTATTTCCGCATTTCAATTTGAACTAGTTCTTAAACTGTACGAGTCTTTCACTAAGTTTACTTCACATTTACTTTTGGTTCTGCTACCTGGAAACTCCTTCTGGTTCCTTTGTACCATGCTCGTGGCCTAGTGTATATTACCACTTATTTCTGCCCTTTTTCTGACTTATTTTCCGACCTTGTTATTGCTTTTCCCTTATTTCTCCTTTCTGAAAACAAGACTTGTATGGTATTGTCCCGCATTTCAATTGGAACTTAATCCATGTTTCTCCCTTAAGTTTATGAGTCTTTCCCTAAATATCCTTTGCATTTACTTGGTTATGCTCCCCGGAAACTCCTTCGGTTTCCTATCTACCATGCTCGTTCCCTACTACACCTCACTACTTATTTCTACCATTTTCCTGACTTATTTCCGCCGTTTTGTTGCTTTTCCCTTGTTTCACCTTTCTAAAAACGAGACTTGTATGGTTTTTTCCAAACTTGGTTATTTCCGCATTTCAATTTGAACTCGTTCTAAGTTTTTCTTTTAAACTGTACGAGTCTTTCACTAAATTTACTTCATATTTACTTTTGGTACTCGCTACTTGGAAACTCCTTTGGTTCCCGTCTACCATGCTCGTGGCCTAGTGCATATTACCACTTATTTACGCCCTTTTTCGACTTATTTTCCGACCTTATTATTGCTTTTCCCTTATTTCTCCTTTCTGAAAACAAGACTTTTATGGTATTGTCCCGCATTTCAATTGGAACTTATTCCATGTTTCCCCTTAAGTTTATGAGTCTTTCCCTAAATATCCTTCGCATTTCCTTCTGGGTATCCGCCCTGGAAACTCCATCGGTTTCCTGTCTACCATGCTCGTTCCGTACTACACCTCACGACTTATTTCTACCATTTTCCTGACTTATTTCCGCCGTTATTGTTGCTTTTCCCTTGTTTCACCTTTCTAAAAATGAGACTTGTATGGTTTTGTCCAAACTTGGTTATTTCCGCATTTCAATTTGAACTCGTTCTTAAACTGTACAAGTCTTTCGCGAAGTTTACTTCACATTTACTTTTGGTTCTGCTGCCCGGAAAGCCTTCTCGGTTCCCGTCTACCATGCTCGTGCCCTACCGTATATTACCACTTATTTGCCCTTGTTCTGACTTATTTTCCGAGCTTATTATTGCTTTTCCCTTATTTCTCCTTTATGAAAACAAGACTTGTATGGTATTGTCCCGCATTTCAATTGGAACTTATTCCATGTTTTCCCCTTAAGTTTATGATTCTTTCCCTAAATATCCTTTGCATTTACTTCTGGTTATGCTCCCTGGAAACTCCTTCGGTTTCCTGTCTACCATGCTCGTTCCCTACTACACCTCACAACTTATTTCTACCATTTTCCTGACTTATTTCCGCCGTTTTTGTTGTTTTTCCCTTGTTTCACCTTTCTAAAAACGAGACTTGTATGGTTTTGTCCAAACTTGGTTATTTCCGCATTTCAATTTGAATTCGTTCTAACTTTTTCTCGTAAACTCGTACGAGTCTTTCACTAAATTTACTTCACATTTACTTTTGGTACTCGCTACTTGGAAACTCCTTCTGGTTCCTGTCTACCATGCTCGTGGCCTAGTGCATATTACCACTTATTTCTGCCCTTTTCTAACTTATTTTCCGACCTTATTATTGCTTTTCCCTTATTTCTCCTTTCTGAAAACAAGACTTGTATGGTATTGTCCCGCATTTCAATTGGAACTTATTCCATGTTTTCCCCTTAAGTTTATGAGTCTTTCCCTAAATATCCTTCGCATTTACTTCGGTTATCCTCCCCGGAAACTCCATCGGTTTCCCGTCTACCATGCTCGTTCCCTACTACACCTCACGACTTATTTCTACCCTTTTCCTGACTTATTTCCGCCGTTATTGTTGCTTTTCCCTTGTTTCACCTTTCTAAAAATGAGACTTGTATGGTTTTGTCCAAACTTGGTTATTTCCGCATTTCAATTTGAACTAGTTCTTAAACCGTACGAGTCTTTCACTAAGTTTACTTCACATTTACTTTTGGTTCTCGCTACCCGGAAACTCCTTCGGTTCCTTTGTACCATGCTCGTGGCCTAGTGTATATTACCACTTATTTCCGCCCTTTTTCCGACTTATTTTCCGACCTTGTTATTGCTTTTCCCTTATTTCTCCTTTCGAAAACAAGACTTGTATGGTATTGTCCCGCATTTCAATTGGAACTTAATCCATGTTTCTCCCTTAAGTTTATGAGTCTTTCCCTAAATATCCTTTGCATTTACTTCTCGGTTATGCTCCCTGGAAACTCCTTCGGTTTCCTATCTACCATGCTCGTTCCCTACTACACCTCACAACTTATTTCTACCATTTTCCTGACTTATTTCACCCGTTTTGTTGCTTTTCCCTTGTTTCACCTTTCTAAAAACGAGACTTGTATGGTTTTTTCCAAACTTGGTTATTTCCGCATTTCAATTTGAACTCTTTCTAAGTTTTTCTTTTAAACTGTACGAGTCTTTCACTAAATTTACTTCATATTTACTTTTGGATACTCGCTACTTGGAAACTCCTTTTGGTTCTCGTCTACCATGCTCGTGGCCTAGGGCATATTACCACTTATTTCGCCCTTTTTCGACTTATTTTCCGACCTTATTATTGCTTTTCCCTTATTTCTCCTTTCCGAAAACAAGACTTGTATGGTATTGTCCCGCATTTCAATTGGAACTTATTCAATATTTTCCCCTTAAGTTTAGGAGTCTTTCCCTAAATATCCTTCGCATTTACTTGGTTATCCTCCCCGGAAACTCCATCGGTTTCCGTCTACCATGCTCGTTCCCTACTACACCTCACGACTTATTTCTACCCTTTTCCTGACTTATTTCCGCCGTTATTGTTGCTTTTCCCTTGTTTCACCTTTCTAAAAACGAGACTTGTATGGTTTTGTCCAAACTTGGCTATTTCCGCATTTCAATTTGAACTCGTTCTTAAACTGTACGAGTCTTTCAGTAAGTTTACTTCACATTTACTTTTGGTTCTGGTGCCTGGAAACGCCTTCTGGTTCCTGTCTACCATGCTCGTGCCCTACTGTATATTACCACTTATTTCTGCCCTTTTTCTGACTTATTTTCCGACCTTATTATTGCTTTTCCCTTATTTCTCCTTTATGAAAACAAGACTTGTATGGTATTGTCCCGCATTTCAATTGGAACTTATTCCATGTTTTCCCCTTAAGTTTATGATTCTTTCCCTAAATATCCTTTGCATTTACTTCTGGTTATGCTCCCTGGAAACTCCTTCGGTTTCCTGTCTACCATGCTCGTTCCCTACTACACCTCACAACTTATTTCTACCATATTCCTGACTTATTTCCGCCGTTTTTGTTGTTTTTCCCTTGTTTCACCTTTCTAAAAACGAGACTTGTATGGTTTTGTCCAAACTTGGTTATTTCCGCATTTCAATTTGAATTCGTTCTAACTTTTTCTCGTAAACTGTACGAGTCTTTCACTAAATTTACTTCACATTTACTTTTGGTACCGCTACTTGGAAACTCCTTCTCGGTTCCCGTCTACCATGCTCGTGGCCTAGTGCATATTACCACTTATTTCCTCGCCCTTTTTCTCGACTTATTTTCCGACCTTATTATTGCTTTTCCCTTATTTCTCCTTTCGAAAACAAGACTTGTATGGTATTGTCCCGCATTTCAATTGGAACTTATTCCATGTTTTCCCCTTAAGTTTATGAGTCTTTCCCTAAATATCCTTCGCATTTACTTCGGTTATCCTCCTCGGAAACTCCATCGGTTTCCCCGTCTACCATGCTCGTTCCCTACTACACCTCACGACTTATTTCTACCCTTTTCCTGACTTATTTCCGCCGTTATTGTTGCTTTTCCCTTGTTTCACCTTTCTAAAAATGAGACTTGTATGGTTTTGTCCAAACTTGGTTATTTCCGCATTTCAATTTGAACTAGTTCTTAAACTGTACGAGTCTTTCACTAAGTTTACTTCACATTTACTTTTGGTTCTCGCTACCCGGAAACTCCTTCTGGTTCCTGTGTACCATGCTCGTGGCCTAGTGTATATTACCACTTATTTCCTCGCCCTTTTTCTGACTTATTTTCCGACCTTGTTATTGCTTTTCCCTTATTTCTCCTTTCTGAAAACAAGACTTGTATGGTATTGTCCCGCATTTCAATTGGAACTTAATCCATGTTTCTCCCTTAAGTTTATGAGTCTTTCCCTAAATATCCTTTGCATTTACTTCTGGTTATGCTCCCTGGAAACTCCTTCGGTTTCCTATCTACCATGCTCGTTCCCTACTACACCTCACAACTTATTTCTACCATTTTCCTGACTTATTTCACCCGTTTTGTTGCTTTTCCCTTGTTTCACCTTTCTAAAAACGAGACTTGTATGGTTTTTTCCAAACTTGGTTATTTCCGCATTTCAATTTGAACTCTTTCTAAGTTTTTCTTTTAAACTCGTACGAGTCTTTCACTAAATTTACTTCATATTTACTTTTGGTACTCGCTACTTGGAAACTCCTTTTGGTTCCCCGTCTACCATGCTCGTGGCCTAGTGCATATTACCACTTATTTCTCGCCCTTTTTCCGACTTATTTTCCGACCTTATTATTGCTTTTCCCTTATTTCTCCTTTCCGAAAACAAGACTTGTATGGTATTGTCCCGCATTTCAATTGGAACTTATTCCATGTTTTCCCCTTAAGTTTATGAGTCTTTCCCTAAATATCCTTCGCATTTACTTCGGTTATCCTCCCTGGAAACTCCATCGGTTTCCTGTCTACCATGCTCGTTCCCTACTACACCTCACGACTTATTTCTACCCTTTTCCTGACTTATTTCCGCCGTTATTGTTGCTTTTCCCTTGTTTCACCTTTCTAAAAACGAGACTTGTATGGTTTTTTCCAAACTTGGTTATTTCCGCATTTCAATTTGAACTCGTTCTTAAAGCGTACGAGTCTTTCACTAAGTTTACTTCACATTTACTTTTGGTTCTCGCTACCCGGAAACTCCTTCGGTTCTCGTCTACCATGCTCGTGGCCTACTGTATATTACCACTTATTTCCCGCCCTTTTCCGACTTATTTTCCGACCTTATTATTGCTTTTCCCTTATTTCTCCTTTACGAAAACAAGACTTGTATGGTATTGTCCCGCATTTCAATTGGAACTTATTCCATGTTTTCCCCTTAAGTTTATGAGTCTTTCCCTAAATATCCTTTGCATTTACTTCTGGTTATGCTCCCTGGAAACTCCTTCGGTTTCCTATCTACCATGCTCGTTCCCTACTACACCTCACGACTTATTTCTACCCTTTTCCTGACTTATTTCCGCCGTTATTGTTGCTTTTCCCTTGTTTCACCTTTCTAAAAACGAGACTTGTATGGTTTTTTCCAAACTTGGTTATTTCCGCATTTCAATTTGAATTCGTTCTAACTTTTTCTCGTAAACTGTACGAGTCTTTCACTAAATTTACTTCACATTTACTTTTGGTACTCGCTACTTGGAAACTCCTTCGGTTCCCGTCTACCATGCTCGTGGCCTAGTGCATATTACCACTTATTTCCTCGCCTTTTCTAACTTATTTTCCGACCTTATTATTGCTTTTCCCTTATTTCTCCTTTCTGAAAACAAGACTTGTATGGTATTGTCCCGCATTTCAATTGGAACTTATTCCATATTTTCCCCTTAAGTTTATGAGTCTTTCCCTAAATATCCTTCGCATTTACTTCGGTTATCCTCCCCGGAAACTCCATCGGTTTCCCGTCTACCATGCTCGTTCCCTACTACACCTCACGACTTATTTCTACCCTTTTCCCCGACTTATTTCCGCCGTTATTGTTGCTTTTCCCTTGTTTCACCTTTCTAAAAATGAGACTTGTATGGTTTTGTCCAAACTTGGTTATTTCCGCATTTCAATTTGAACTAGTTCTTAAACTCGTACGAGTCTTTCACTAAGTTTACTTCACATTTACTTTTGGTTCTCGCTACCCGGAAACTCCTTCGGTTCCTTTGTACCATGCTCGTGGCCTAGTGTATATTACCACTTATTTCCTCGCCCTTTTTCCGACTTATTTTCCGACCTTGTTATTGCTTTTCCCTTATTTCTCCTTTCGAAAACAAGACTTGTATGGTATTGTCCCGCATTTCAATTGGAACTTAATCCATGTTTCTCCCTTAAGTTTATGAGTCTTTCCCTAAATATCCTTTGCATTTACTTGGTTATGCTCCCTGGAAACTCCTTCGGTTTCCTATCTACCATGCTCGTTCCCTACTACACCTCACAACTTATTTCTACCATTTTCCTGACTTATTTCACCCGTTTTGTTGCTTTTCCCTTGTTTCACCTTTCTAAAAACGAGACTTGTATGGTTTTTTCCAAACTTGGTTATTTCCGCATTTCAATTTGAACTCTTTCTAAGTTTTTCTTTTAAACTGTACGAGTCTTTCACTAAATTTACTTCATATTTACTTTTGGTACTGCTACTTGGAAACTCCTTTTGGTTCCTGTCTACCATGCTCGTGGCCTAGTGCATATTACCACTTATTTCTGCCCTTTTTCTGACTTATTTTCCGACCTTATTATTGCTTTTCCCTTATTTCTCCTTTCCGAAAACAAGACTTGTATGGTATTGTCCCGCATTTCAATTGGAACTTATTCAATATTTTCCCCTTAAGTTTATGAGTCTTTCCCTAAATATCCTTCGCATTTACTTCTGGTTATCCTCCTCGGAAACTCCATCGGTTTCACGTCTACCATGCTCGTTCCCTACTACACCTCACGACTTATTTCTACCCTTTTCCTGACTTATTTCCGCCGTTATTGTTGCTTTTCCCTTGTTTCACCTTTCTAAAAACGAGACTTGTATGGTTTTGTCCAAACTTGGCTATTTCCGCATTTCAATTTGAACTCGTTCTTAAACTGTACGAGTCTTTCAGTAAGTTTACTTCACATTTACTTTTGGTTCTCCGTGCCTGGAAACGCCTTCGGTTCCCGTCTACCATGCTCGTGCCCTACCTGTATATTACCACTTATTTCGCCCTTTTTCTGACTTATTTTCCGACCTTATTATTGCTTTTCCCTTATTTCTCCTTTATGAAAACAAGACTTGTATGGTATTGTCCCGCATTTCAATTGGAACTTATTCCATGTTTTCCCCTTAAGTTTATGATTCTTTCCCTAAATATCCTTTGCATTTACTTCTGGTTATGCTCCCTGGAAACTCCTTCGGTTTCCTGTCTACCATGCTCGTTCCCTACTACACCTCACAACTTATTTCTACCATATTCCTGACTTATTTCCGCCGTTTTTGTTGTTTTTCCCTTGTTTCACCTTTCTAAAAACGAGACTTGTATGGTTTTGTCCAAACTTGGTTATTTCCGCATTTCAATTTGAATTCGTTCTAACTTTTTCTCGTAAACCGTACGAGTCTTTCACTAAATTTACTTCACATTTACTTTTGGTAATCGCTACTTGGAAACTCCTTCGGTTCCCGTCTACCATGCTCGTGGCCTAGTGCATATTACCACTTATTTCTCGCCCTTTTCTCGACTTATTTTCCGACCTTATTATTGCTTTTCCCTTATTTCTCCTTTCCGAAAACAAGACTTGTATGGTATTGTCCCGCATTTCAATTGGAACTTATTCCATGTTTTCCCCTTAAGTTTATGAGTCTTTCCCTAAATATCCTTCGCATTTACTTGGTTATCCTCCCCGGAAACTCCATCGGTTTCCTCTGTCTACCATGCTCGTTCCCTACTACACCTCACGACTTATTTCTACCCTTTTCCTGACTTATTTCCGCCGTTATTGTTGCTTTTCCCTTGTTTCACCTTTCTAAAAATGAGACTTGTATGGTTTTGTCCAAACTTGGTTATTTCCGCATTTCAATTTGAACTAGTTCTTAAACTCGTACGAGTCTTTCACTAAGTTTACTTCACATTTACTTTTGGTTCTGCTACCTGGAAACTCCTTCTGGTTCCTTTGTACCATGCTCGTGGCCTAGTGTATATTACCACTTATTTCTGCCCTTTTTCTGACTTATTTTCCGACCTTGTTATTGCTTTTCCCTTATTTCTCCTTTCTGAAAACAAGACTTGTATGGTATTGTCCTGCATTTCAATTGGAACTTAATCCATGTTTCTCCCTTAAGTTTATGAGTCTTTCCCTAAATATCCTTTGCATTTACTTCGTTATGCTCCCCGGAAACTCCTTCGGTTTCCTATCTACCATGCTCGTTCCCTACTACACCTCACAACTTATTTCTACCATTTTCCCGACTTATTTCACCCGTTTTTGTTGCTTTTCCCTTGTTTCACCTTTCTAAAAACGAGACTTGTATGGTTTTTTCCAAACTTGGTTATTTCCGCATTTCAATTTGAACTCTTTCTAAGTTTTTCTTTTAAACTCGTACGAGTCTTTCACTAAATTTACTTCACATTTACTTTTGGTACTCGCTACTTGGAAACTCCTTTTGGTTCCCGTCTACCATGCTCGTGGCCTAGTGCATATTACCACTTATTTCTGCCCTTTTCTAACTTATTTTCCGACCTTATTATTGCTTTTCCCTTATTTCTCCTTTCTGAAAACAAGACTTGTATGGTATTGTCCCGCATTTCAATTGGAACTTATTCCATATTTTCCCCTTAAGTTTATGAGTCTTTCCCTAAATATCCTTCGCATTTACTTCGGTTATCCTCCTCGGAAACTCCATCGGTTTCCTCGTCTACCATGCTCGTTCCCTACTACACCTCACGACTTATTTCTACCCTTTTCCTGACTTATTTCCGCCGTTATTGTTGCTTTTCCCTTGTTTCACCTTTCTAAAAATGAGACTTGTATGGTTTTGTCCAAACTTGGTTATTTCCGCATTTCAATTTGAACTCGTTCTTAAACTGTACGAGTCTTTCACTAAGTTTACTTCACATTTACTTTTGGTTCTCGCTACCCGGAAACGCCTTCGGTTCCCGTGTACCATGCTCGTGGCCCTAGTGTATATTACCACTTATTTCTCGCCCTTTTTCGACTTATTTTCCGACCTTGTTATTGCTTTTCCCTTATTTCTCCTTTATGAAAACAAGACTTGTATGGTATTGTCCCGCATTTCAATTGGAACTTAATCCATGTTTCCCCTTAAGTTTATGAGTCTTTCCCTAAATATCCTTTGCATTTACTTGGTTATGCTCCCTGGAAACTCCTTCGGTTTCCTATCTACCATGCTCGTTCCCTACTACACCTCACAACTTATTTCTACCATTTTCCTGACTTATTTCACCCGTTTTGTTGCTTTTCCCTTGTTTCACCTTTCTAAAAACGAGACTTGTATGGTTTTTTCCAAACTTGGTTATTTCCGCATTTCAATTTGAACTCTTTCTAAGTTTTTCTTTTAAACTGTACGAGTCTTTCACTAAATTTACTTCATATTTACTTTTGGTACTTCTACTTGGAAACTCCTTTTGGTTCCTGTCTACCATGCTCGTGGCCTAGTGCATATTACCACTTATTTCTGCCCTTTTTCTGACTTATTTTCCGACCTTATTATTGCTTTTCCCTTATTTCTCCTTTCTGAAAACAAGACTTGTATGGTATTGTCCCGCATTTCAATTGGAACTTATTCCATATTTTCCCCTTAAGTTTATGAGTCTTTCCCTAAATATCCTTCGCATTTACTTGGTTATCCTCCCCGGAAACTCCATCGGTTTCCTCGTCTACCATGCTCGTTCCCTACTACACCTCACGACTTATTTCTACCCTTTTCCCCGACTTATTTCCGCCGTTATTGTTGCTTTTCCCTTGTTTCACCTTTCTAAAAACGAGACTTGTATGGTTTTGTCCAAACTTGGCTATTTCCGCATTTCAATTTGAACTCGTTCTTAAACTGTACGAGTCTTTCAGTAAGTTTACTTCACATTTACTTTTGGTTCTGGTGCCTGGAAACGCCTTCTGGTTCCTGTCTACCATGCTCGTGCCCTACTGTATATTACCACTTATTTCTGCCCTTTTTCGACTTATTTTCCGACCTTATTATTGCTTTTCCCTTATTTCTCCTTTATGAAAACAAGACTTGTATGGTATTGTCCCGCATTTCAATTGGAACTTATTCCATGTTTTCCCCTTAAGTTTATGATTCTTTCCCTAAATATCCTTTGCATTTACTTCGGTTATGCTCCTCGGAAACTCCTTCGGTTTCCTCGTCTACCATGCTCGTTCCCTACTACACCTCACAACTTATTTCTACCATTTTCCTGACTTATTTCCGCCGTTTTTGTTGTTTTTCCCTTGTTTCACCTTTCTAAAAACGAGACTTGTATGGTTTTGTCCAAACTTGGTTATTTCCGCATTTCAATTTGAATTCGTTCTAACTTTTTCTCGTAAACTGTACGAGTCTTTCACTAAATTTACTTCACATTTACTTTTGGTACTGCTACTTGGAAACTCCTTCTGGTTCCTGTCTACCATGCTCGTGGCCTAGTGCATATTACCACTTATTTCTGCCCTTTTCTAACTTATTTTCCGACCTTATTATTGCTTTTCCCTTATTTCTCCTTTCGAAAACAAGACTTGTATGGTATTGTCCCGCATTTCAATTGGAACTTATTCCATGTTTTCCCCTTAAGTTTATGAGTCTTTCCCTAAATATCCTTCGCATTTACTTCTGGTTATCCTCCCTGGAAACTCCATCGGTTTCCTGTCTACCATGCTCGTTCCCTACTACACCTCACGACTTATTTCTACCCTTTTCCTGACTTATTTCCGCCGTTATTGTTGCTTTTCCCTTGTTTCACCTTTCTAAAAATGAGACTTGTATGGTTTTGTCCAAACTTGGTTATTTCCGCATTTCAATTTGAACTAGTTCTTAAACTCAACGAGTCTTTCACTAAGTTTACTTCACATTTACTTTTGGTTCTGCTACCTGGAAACTCCTTCTGGTTCCTTTGTACCATGCTCGTGGCCTAGTGTATATTACCACTTATTTCTGCCCTTTTTTCGACTTATTTTCCGACCTTGTTATTGCTTTTCCCTTATTTCTCCTTTCGAAAACAAGACTTGTATGGTATTGTCCTGCATTTCAATTGGAACTTAATCCATGTTTCTCCCTTAAGTTTATGAGTCTTTCCCTAAATATCCTTTGCATTTACTTCTGGTTATGCTCCCTGGAAACTCCTTCGGTTTCCTATCTACCATGCTCGTTCCCTACTACACCTCACAACTTATTTCTACCATTTTCCTGACTTATTTCACCCGTTTTGTTGCTTTTCCCTTGTTTCACCTTTCTAAAAACGAGACTTGTATGGTTTTTTCCAAACTTGGTTATTTCCGCATTTCAATTTGAACTCTTTCTAAGTTTTTCTTTTAAACTCGTACGAGTCTTTCACTAAATTTACTTCATATTTACTTTTGGTAATCGCTACATGGAAACTCCTTTTGGTTCCCGTCTACCATGCTCGTGGCCTAGTGCATATTACCACTTATTTCTGCCCTTTTTCTGACTTATTTTCCGACCTTATTATTGCTTTTCCCTTATTTCTCCTTTCCGAAAACAAGACTTGTATGGTATTGTCCCGCATTTCAATTGGAACTTATTCAATATTTTCCCCTTAAGTTTATGAGTCTTTCCCTAAATATCCTTCGCATTTACTCGGTTATCCTCCCCGGAAACTCCATCGGTTTCCCCGTCTACCATGCTCGTTCCCTACTACACCTCACGACTTATTTCTACCCTTTTCCTGACTTATTTCCGCCGTTATTGTTGCTTTTCCCTTGTTTCACCTTTCTAAAAACGAGACTTGTATGGTTTTGTCCAAACTTGGCTATTTCCGCATTTCAATTTGAACTCGTTCTTAAACTGTACGAGTCTTTCACAAGTTTACTTCACATTTACTTTTGGTTCTCGGTGCCCGGAAACGCCTTCGGTTCCCGTCTACCATGCTCGTGCCCTACCGTATATTACCACTTATTTCTCGCCCTTTTTCTAACTTATTTTCCGACCTTATTATTGCTTTTCCCTTATTTCTCCTTTATGAAAACAAGACTTGTATGGTATTGTCCCGCATTTCAATTGGAACTTATTCCATGTTTTCCCCTTAAGTTTATGATTCTTTCCCTAAATATCCTTTGCATTTACTTCGGTTATGCTCCCCGGAAACTCCTTCGGTTTCCTGTCTACCATGCTCGTTTCCTACTACACCTCACAACTTATTTCTACCATATTCCTGACTTATTTCCGCCGTTTTTGTTGTTTTTCCCTTGTTTCACCTTTCTAAAAACGAGACTTGTATGGTTTTGTCCAAACTTGGTTATTTCCGCATTTCAATTTGAATTCGTTCTAACTTTTTCTCGTAAACTGTACGAGTCTTTCACTAAATTTACTTCACATTTACTTTTGGTAATCGCTACTTGGAAACTCCTTCGGTTCCCGTCTACCATGCTCGTGGCCTAGTGCATATTACCACTTATTTCTCGCCCTTTTTCCGACTTATTTTCCGACCTTATTATTGCTTTTCCCTTATTTCTCCTTTCCGAAAACAAGACTTGTATGGTATTGTCCCGCATTTCAATTGGAACTTATTCCATGTTTTCCCCTTAAGTTTATGAGTCTTTCCCTAAATATCCTTCGCATTTACTTCGGTTATCCTCCCCGGAAACTCCATCGGTTTCCGTCTACCATGCTCGTTCCCTACTACACCTAACGACTTATTTCTACCCTTTTCCTGACTTATTTCCGCCGTTATTGTTGCTTTTCCCTTGTTTCACCTTTCTAAAAATGAGACTTGTATGGTTTTGTCCAAACTTGGTTATTTCCGCATTTCAATTTGAACTAGTTCTTAAACTGTACGAGTCTTTCACTAAGTTTACTTCACATTTACTTTTGGTTCTACTACCTGGAAACTCCTTCTGTTCCCCGTGTACCATGCTCGTGGCCTAGTGTATATTACCACTTATTTCTCGCCCTTTTTCTGACTTATTTTCCGACCTTATTATTGCTTTTCCCTTATTTCTCCTTTCTGAAAACAAGACTTGTATGGTATTGTCCCGCATTTCAATTGGAACTTATTCCATGTTTCCCCCTTATGTTTATGAGTCTTTCCCTAAATATCCTTTGCATTTACTTCTGGTTATGCTCCCTGGAAACTCCTTCGGTTTCCTGTCTACCATGCTCGTTCCCTACTACACCTCACAACTTATTTCTACCATTTTCCTGACTTATTTCCGCCATTATTGTTGCTTTTCCCTGGATTCACCTTTCTAAAAACGAGACTTGTATGGTTTTGTCCAAACTTGGTTATTTCCGCATTTCAATTTGAATTTGTTCTAACTTTTTCTCGTAAACTGTACGAGTCTTTCACTAAATTTACTTCACATTTACTTTTGGTACTGCTACTTGGAAACTCCTTCTGGTTCCTGTCTACCATGCTCGTGGCCTAGTGCATATTACCACTTATTTCTGCCCTTTTTCTGACTTATTTTCCGAGCTTATTATTGCTTTTCCCTTATTTCTCCTTTATGAAAACAAGACTTGTATGGTATTGTCCCGCATTTCAATTGGAACTTATTCCATGTTTTCCCCTTAAGTTTATGAGTCTTTCCCTAAATATCCTTCGCATTTACTTCTGGTTATCCTCCCCGGAAACTCCATCGGTTTCCGTCTACCATGCTCGTTCCCTACTACACCTCACGACTTATTTCTACCCTTTTCCTGACTTATTTCCGCCGTTATTGTTGCTTTTCCCTTGTTTCACCTTTCTAAAAATGAGACTTCTATGGTTTTGTCCAAACTTGGTTATTTCCGCATTTCAATTTGAACTAGTTCTTAAACTGTACGAGTCTTTCACTAAGTTTACTTCACATTTACTTTTGGTTCTCGCTACCCGGAAACTCCTTCGGTTCCCGTGTACCATGCTCGTGGCCTAGTGTATATTACCACTTATTTCTCGCCCTTTTCTGACTTATTTTCCGACCTTATTATTGCTTTTCCCTTATTTCTCCTTTCTGAAAACAAGACTTGTATGGTATTGTCCCGCATTTCAATTGGAACTTATTCCATGTTTCCCCCTTATGTTTATGAGTCTTTCCCTAAATATCCTTTGCATTTACTTCTGGTTATGCTCCCTGGAAACTCCTTCGGTTTCCTGTCTACCATGCTCGTTCCCTACTACACCTCACAACTTATTTCTACCCTTTTCCTGACTTATTTCCGTCCTAATTATTTCTTTTCCCTTGTTTCACCTTTCTAAAAACGAGACTTGTATGGTTTTTTCCAAACTTGGTTATTTCCGCATTTCAATTTGAACTCGTTCTAAGTTTTTCACTTAAACTGTATGAGTCTTTCACTTAATTTACTTCACATTGACTTTTGGTACTGCTACTTGGAAACTCCTTCGGTTCCCGTCTACCATGCTCGTGGCCTAGTGCATATTACCACTTATTTCCTCGCCCTTTTCCGACTTATTTTCCGACCTTATTATTGGTTTTCCCTTATTTCTCCTTTCTGAAAACAAGACTTGTATGGTATTGTCCTGCATTTCAATTGGAAGTTATTCCATGTTTTCCCCTTAAGTTTATGAGTCTTTCCCTAAATATCCTTCGTATTTACTTCTGGTTATGCTCCCTGGAAACTCCTTCGGATTCCTGTCTACCATGCTCGTGCCCTACTACACCTCACGACTTATTTCTACCCTTTTCCCCGACTTATTTCCGTCGTAATTATTGCTTTTCCCTTGTTTCACCTTTCTAAAAACGAGACTTGTATGGTTTTTTCCAAACTTGGTTATTTCCGCAGTTCAATTTGAACTCGTTCTAAGTTTTTCTTTTAAACTGTACGAGTCTTTCACTAAATTTACTTCACATTTACTTTTGGTACAGCTACTTGGAAACTCCTTCTGGTTCCTGTCTACCATGCTCGTGGCCTAGTGTATATTACCACTTATTTCGCCCTTTTTCGACTTATTGTCCGACCTTATTATTGCTTTTCCTTATTTCTCCTTTCGAAAACAAGACTTGTATGGTATTGTCCAAAGATTTCAATTGGAACTTATTCCATGCTTTCCCCTTAAGTTAATGAGTCTTTCACTAAATATCCTTCGGATTTACTTCTTGTTATGCTCCCTAGAAACTCCTTCGGATTCCTGTCTACCATGCTCGTGCCCTACTACACCTCACAACTTATTTCTACCCTTTTCCTGACTTATTTCCGTCCTAATTATTTCTTTTCCCTTGTTTCACCTTTCTAAAAACGAGACTTGTATGGTTTTTTCCAAACTTGGTTATTTCCGCATTTCAATTTGAACTCGTTCTAAGTTTTTCTTTTCAACTGTACGAGTCTTTCACTAAATTTACTTCACATTTACTTTTGGTACAGCTACTTGGAAACTCCTTCTGGTTCCTGTCTACCATGCTCGTGGCCTAGTGTATATTACCACTTATTTCTGCCCTTTTTCTGACTTATTGTCCGACCTTATTATTGCTTTTCCCTTATTTCTCCTTTCTGAAAACAAGACTTGTATGGTATTGTCCAGCATTTCAATTGGAACTTATTCCATGCTTTCCCCTTAAGTTAATGAGTCTTTCACTAAATATCCTTCGGATTTACTTCTTGTTATGCTCCTAGAAACTCCTTCGGATTCCCGTCTACCATGCTCGTGCCCTACTACACCTCACGACTTATTTCTACCCTTTTCCCCGACTTATTTCCGTCCTAATTATTTCTTTTCCCTTGTTTCACCTTTCTAAAAACGAGACTTGTATGGTTTTTTCCAAACTTGGTTATTTCCGCATTTCAATTTGAACTCGTTCTAAGTTTTTCTTTTAAACTGTACGAGTCTTTCACTAAATTTACTTCACATTTACTTTTGGTACAGCTACTTGGAAACTCCTTCGGTTCCCGTCTACCATGCTCGTGGCCTAGTGCATATTACCACTTATTTCTCGCCCTTTTTTCGACTTATTTTCCGACCTTATTATTGCTTTTCCCTTATTTCTCCTTTCTGAAAACAAGACTTGTATGGTATTGTCCAGCATTTCAATTGGAACTTATTCCATGCTTTCCCCTTAAGTTAATGAGTCTTTCACTAAATATCCTTCGGATTTACTTCTTGTTATGCTCCCTAGAAACTCCTTCGGATTCCTGTCTACCAAGCTCGTGCCCTACTACAGCTCACGACTTATTTCTACCCTTTTCCTGACTTATTTCCGTCGTAATTATTGCTTTTCCCTTGTTTCACATTTCTAAAAACGAGACTTGTATGGTTTTTTCCAAACTTGGTTATTTCCGCATTTCAATTTGAACTCGTTCCATGTTTTTCCCTTAAGCTGTACGAGTCTTTCACTAAATTTACTTCACATTTACTTTTGGTACAGCTACCAGCAAACCCCTTCTGGTTCCTGAGTACCATGCTCGTGGCCTAGTGCATATTACCACTTATTTCTGCCCTTTTTCTGACTTAATTTTCCGATCTTATTATTGGTTTTCCCTTATTTCTCCTTTCTGAAAAGAAGACTTGTATGGTATTGTCCCGCATTTCAATTGGAAGTTATTCCATGTTTTCCCCTTAAGTTTATGAGTCTTTCCCTAAATATCCTTCGTATTTACTTCTGGTTATGCTCCCTGGAAACTCCTTCCGCTTTCTGTCTACCATGCTCGTTCCCTACTACACCTTACGACTTAATTCTGCCCTTTTCCTGACTTATTTCCACCGTTATTGTTGCTTTTCCCTTGTTTCACCTTTCTAAAAATAAGACTTGTATGGTTTTGTCCAAACTTGGTTATTTCCGCATTTCAATTTGAACTCGTTCTTAAACTGTACGAGTCTTTCACTAAGTTTACTTCACATTTACTTTTGGTTCGGCTACCTGGAAACTCCTTCTGGTTCCTGTCTACCGTGCTCGTGGCCTAGTGCATATTACCACTTATTTCTGCCCTTTTTCTGACTTAATTTTCCGATCTTATTATTGGTTTTCCCTTATTTCTCCTTTCTGAAAACAAGACTTGTATGGTATTGTCCTGCATTTCAATTGGAAGTTATTCCATGTTTTCCCCTTAAGTTTATGAGTCTTTCCCTAAATATCCTTCGTATTTACTTCTGGTTATGCTCCCTGGAAACTCCTTCGGATTCCTGTCTACCATGCTCGTGCCCTACTACACCTCACGACTTATTTCTACCCTTTTCCTGACTTATTTCCGTCGTAATTATTGCTTTTCCCTTGTTTCACCTTTCTAAAAACGAGACTTGTATGGTTTTTTCCAAACTTGGTTATTTCCGCATTTCAATTTGAACTCGTTCTAAGTTTTTCACTTAAACTGTATGAGTCTTTCACTTAATTTACTTCACATTGACTTTTGGTACTGCTACTTGGAAACTCCTTCTGGTTCCTGTCTACCATGCTCGTGGCCTAGTGCATATTACCACTTATTTCTGCCCTTTTTCTGACTTATTTTCCGACCTTATTATTGCTTTTGCCTTATTCCTCCTTTTTGAAAACAAGACTTGTATGATATTGTCCCGCATTTCAATTGGAACTTATTCCATGTTTTCCCCTTAAGTTTATGAGTCTTTCACTAAATATCCGTCGCATTTACTTCTGGTTATGCTCCCTGGAAACTCCTTCGGATTCCTGTCTACCATGTTCGTGCCCTACTACACCTCACGACTTATTTCTACCCTTTTCTTGACTTATTTCCGCCGTTATTATTGCTTTTCCCATGTTTCACCTTTCTAAAAACGAGAGCTGTATGGTTTTGTCTAAACTGGTTATTTCCGCATTTCAATTTGATCTCGTTCCAAGTTTTTCCCTTAAGCTGTACGAGTCTTTCACTAAATTTACTTCACATTTACTTTTGGTTCTGCTACCAGCAAACCCCTTCTGGTTCCTGAGTACCATGCTCGTGGCCTAGTGCATATTACCACTTATTTCTGCCCTTTTTCTGACTTAATTTTCCGATCTTATTATTGGTTTTCCCTTATTTCTCCTTTCTGAAAAGAAGACTTGTATGGTATTGTCCCGCATTTCAATTGGAAGTTATTCCATGTTTTCCCCTTAAGTTTATGAGTCTTTCCCTAAATATCATTCGTATTTACTTCTGGTTATGCTCCCTGGAAACTCCTTCCGCTTTTTGTCTACCATGCTCGTTCCCTACTACACCTCACGACTTAATTCTGCCCTTTTCCTGACTTATTTCCACCGTTATTGTAGCTTTTCCCTTGTTTCACCTTTCTAAAAATGAGACTTGTATGGTTTTGTCCAAACTTGGTTATTTCCGCATTTCAATTTGAACTCGTTCTTAAACTGTACGAGTCTTTCACTAAGTTTACTTCACATTTACTTTTGGTTCGGCTACCTGGAAACTCCTTCTGGTTCCTGTCTACCGTGCTCGTGGCCTAGTGCATATTACCACTTATTTCTGCCCTTTTTCTGACTTAATTTTCCGATCTTATTATTGGTTTTCCCTTATTTCTCCTTTCTGAAAACAAGACTTGTATGGTATTGTCCTGCATTTCAATTGGAAGTTATTCCATGTTTTCCCCTTAAGTTTATGAGTCTTTCCCTAAATATCCTTCGTATTTACTTCTGGTTATGCTCCCTGGAAACTCCTTCGGATTCCTGTCTACCATGCTCGTGCCCTACTACACCTCACGACTTATTTCTACCCTTTTCCTGACTTATTTCCGTCGTAATTATTGCTTTTCCCTTGTTTCACCTTTCTAAAAACGAGACTTGTATGGTTTTCTCCAAACTTGGTTATTTCCGCATTTCAATTTGAACTCGTTCTAAGTTTTTCACCTAAACTGTATGAGTCTTTCACTTAATTTACTTCACATTTACTTTTGGTACTGCTACTTGGAAACTCCTTCTGGTTCCTGTCTACCATGCTCGTGGCCTAGTGCATATTACCACTTATTTCTGCCCTTTTTCTGACTTATTTTCCGACCTTATTATTGCTTTTCCCTTATTCCTCCTTTTTGAAAACAAGACTTGTATGGTATTGTCCCGCATTTCAATTGGAACTTATTCCATGCTTTCCCCTTAAGTTTATGAGTCGTTCACTAAATATCCTTCGGATTTACTTCTTGTTATGCTCCCTAGAAACTCCTTCGGATTCCTGTCTACCATGCTCGTGCCCTACTACACCTCACGACTTATTTCTACCCTTTTCCTGACTTATTTCCGTCGTAATTATTGCTTTTCCCTTGTTTCACCTTTCTAAAAATGAGACTTGTATGGTTTTGTATAAACTTGGATATTTCCGCATTTCAATTTGATCTCGTTCCAAGGTTTTCCCTTAAGCTGGTCGAGTCTTTCACTAAATTTACTTCACATTTACTTTTGGTTCTGCTACCAGGAAACCCCTTCTGGTTCCTGACTACCATGCTCGTGGCCTAGTGCATATTACCACTTATTTCTCCCCTTTTTCTGAATTATTTTCCGACCTTATTATTGCTTTTCCCTTATTTTTCCTTTCTGAAAACAAGACTTGTATGATATTGTCCCGCATTTCAATTGGAACTTATTCCATGTTTTCCCCTTAAGTTTATGAGTCTTTCACTAAATATCCGTCGCATTTACTTCTGGTTATGCTCCCTGGAAACTCCTTCGGATTCCTGTCTACCATGTTCGTGCCCTACTACACCTCACGACTTATTTCTACCCTTTTCTTGACTTATTTCCGCCGTTATTATTGCTTTTCCCTTGTTTCACCTTTTTAAAAACGAGAGCTATATGGGTTTGTCTAAACTTGGTTATTTCCGCATTTCAATTTGATCTCGTTCCAAGTTTTTCCCTTAAGCTGTACAAGTCTTTCACTAAATTTACTTCACATTTACTTTTGGTTCTGCTACCAGGAAACTCCTTCTGGTTCCTGACTACCATGCTCGTGGCCTAGTGCATATTACCACTTATTTCTGCCCTTTTTCTGACTTAATTTTCCGATCTTATTATTGGTTTTCCCTTATTTCTCCTTTCTGAAAACAAGACTTGTATGGTATTGTCCCGCATTTCAATTGGAAGTTATTCCATGTTTTCCCCTTAAGTTTATGAGTCTTTCCCTAAATATCCTTCGTATTTACTTCTGGTTATGCTCCCTGGAAACTCCTTCCGCTTTCTGTCTACCATGCTCGTTCCCTACTACACCTCACGACTTAATTCTGCCCTTTTCCTGACTTATTTCCACCGTTATTGTTGCTTTTCCCTTGTTTCACCTTTCTAAAAATGAGACTTGTATGGTTTTGTCCAAACTTGGTTATTTCCGCATTTCAATTTGAACTCGTTCTTAAACTGTACGAGTCTTTCACTAAGTTTACTTCACATTTACTTTTGGTTCGGCTACCTGGAAATTCCTTCTGGTTCCTGTCTACCGTGCTCGTGGCCTAGTGCATATTACCACTTATTTCTGCCCTTTTTCTGACTTAATTTTCCGATCTTATTATTGGTTTTCCCTTATTTCTCCTTTCTGAAAACAAGACTTGTATGGAATTGTCTTGCATTTCAATTGGAAGTTATTCCATGTTTTCCCCTTAAGTTTATGAGTCTTTCCCTAAATATCCTTCGTATTTACTTCTGGTTATGCTCCCTGGAAACTCCTTCGGATTCCTGTCTACCATGCTCGTGCCCTACTACACCTCACGACTTATTTCTACCCTTTTCCCCGACTTATTTCCGTCGTAATTATTGCTTTTCCCTTGTTTCACCTTTCTAAAAACGAGACTTGTATGGTTTTTTCCAAACTTGGTTATTTCCACATTTCAATTTGAACTCGTTCTAAGTTTTTCACTTAAACTGTATGAGTCTTTCACTTAATTTACTTCACATTTACTTTTGGTACTGCTACTTGGAAACTCCTTCTGGTTCCTGTCTACCATGCTCGTGGCCTAGTGCATATTACCACTTATTTCTGCCCTTTTTCTGACTTATTTTCCGACCTTATTATTGCTTTTCCCTTATTCCTCCTTTTTGAAAACAAGACTTTTATGGTATTGTCCCGCATTTCAATTGGAACTTATTCCATGCTTTCCCCTTAAGTTTATGAGTCGTTCACTAAATATCCTTCGGATTTACTTCTTGTTATGCTCCCTAGAAACTCCTTCGGATTCCTGTCTACCATGCTCGTGCCCTACTACACCTCACGACTTATTTCTACCCTTTTCCTGACTTATTTTCGTCGTAATTATTGCTTTTCCCTTGTTTCACCTTTCTAAAAACGAGACTTGTATGGTTTTGTATAAACTTGGATATTTCCGCATTTCAATTTGATCTCGTTCCAAGTTTTTCCCTTAAGCTGTACGAGTCTTTCACTAAATTTACTTCACATTTACTTTTGGTTCTGCTACCAGGAAACCCCTTATGGTTCCTGACTACCATGCTCGTTGCCTAGTGCATATTACCACTTATTTCTGCCCTTTTTCTGAATTATTTTCCGACCTTATTATTGTTTTTCCCTTATTTTTCCTTTCTGAAAACAAGACTTGTATGATATTGTCCCGCATTTCAATTGGAACTTATTCCATGTTTTCCCATTAAGTTTATGAGTCTTTCACTAAATATCCGTCGCATTTACTTCTGGTTATGCTCCCTGGAAACTCCTTCGGATTCCTGTCTACCATGTTCGTGCCCTACTACACCTCACGACTTATTTCTACCCTTTTCTTGACTTATTTCCGCCGTTATTATTGCTTTTCTCTTGTTTCACCTTTCTAAAAACGAGAGCTGTATGGTTTTGTCTAAACTTGGTTATTTCCGCATTTCAATTTGATCTCGTTCCAAGTTTTTCCCTTAAGCTGTACAAGTCTTTCACTAAATTTACTTCACATTTACTTTTGGTTCTGCTACCAGGAAACCCCTTCTGGTTCCTGACTACCATGCTCGTGGCCTAGTGCATATTACCACTTATTTCTGCCCTTTTTCTGACTTAATTTTCCGATCTAATTATTGGTTTTCCCTTATTTCTCCTTTCTGAAAAGAAGACTTGTATGGTATTGTCCCGCATTTCAATTGGAAGTTATTCCATGTTTTCCCCTTAAGTTTATGAGTCTTTCCCTAAATATCCTTCGTATTTACTTCTGGTTATGCTCCTTGGAAACTCCTTCCGCTTTCTGTCTACCATGCTCGTTCCCTACTACACCTCATAACTTAATTCTGCCCTTTTCCTGACTTATTTCCACCGTTATTGTTGCTTTTCCCTTGTTTTCACCTTTCTAAAAATGAGAATTGTATGGTTTTGTCCAAACATGGTTATTTCCGCATTTCAATTTGAACTCGTTCTTAAACTGTACGAGTCTTTCACTAAGTTTACTTCACATTTACTTTTGGTTCTACTACCTGGAAACTCCTTCTGGTTCCTGTCTACCGCGCTCGTGGCCTAGTGCATATAACCACTTATTTTTGCCCTTTTTCTGACTTAATTTTCCGATCTTATTTTTTGTTTTCCCTTATTTCTGCTTTCTGAAAACAAGACTTGTATGGTATTGTCCCGCATTTCAATTGGAAGTTATTCCATGTTTTCCCCTTAAGTTTATGAGTCTTTCCCTAAATATCCTTCGTATTTACTTCTGGTTATGCTCCCTGGAAACTCCTTCAGTTTCCTGTCTACCATACTCGTTCCCTACTACACCTCACGACTTATTTCTACCCTTTTCCTGACTTATTTCCACCGTTATTGTTGGTTTTCCCTTGTTTCACCTTTCTAAAAATGAGACTTGTATGGTTTTGTCCAAACTTGGTTATTTCCGCATTTCAATTTGAACTCGTTCTTAAACTGTACGAGTCTTTCACTAAGTTTACTTCACATTTACTTTTGGTTCTGCTACCTGGAAACTCCTTCTGGTTCTTGTCTACCATGCTCGTGGCCTACTGTATATTACCACTTATTTCTGCCCTTTTTCTGACTTATTTTCCCACCTTATTATTGCTTTTCCCTTATTTCTCCTTTCTGAAAACAAGACTTGTATGGTATTGTCCCGCATTTCGATTGGAACTTATTCCATGTTTTCCCCTTAAGTTTATAAGTCTTTCCCTAAATATCCTTTGCATTTACTTCTGGTTATGCTCCCTGGAAACTCCTTTAGTTTCCTGTCTACCATGCTCGTTCCCTAGTACACCTCACAACTTATTTCTACCATTTTCCTGACTTATTTCCGCCATTATTTTTGCTTTTCCCTTGATTCACCTTTCTAAAAACGAGACTTGTATGGTTTTGTCCAAACTTGGTTATTTCCGCATTTCAATTTGAACTCGTTCTAAGTTTTTCCCTTAAACTGTACGAGCCTTTCACTAAATTTACTTCACATTTACTTTTGGTTCTGGTACCTGGAAACTCCTTCTGGTTCCTGTCTACCATGCTTGTTACCTACAACATCTCACGACTTATTTCCTCCCTTTTCCTGACTTATTTTCGCTGTTATTATTGCATTTCCCTTGTTTCACCTTTCTAAAAACGAGACTTGTATGGTTTTTTCTAAACTTGGTTATTTCCGCATTTCAATTTGATCTTGTTCCAAGTATTTCCCTTAAACTATACGAGTGTTTCACTAAATTTACTTCATATTTACTTTTGGTTCTGCTAACTGTAAACTCCTTCTGGTTCCTGTCTACCAAGCTCGTGGCCTACTGCATATTACCACATATTTCTGCCCATTTTCTGACTTATTTTCCGACCTTATTATTTCTTTTCCCTTATTTCTCCTTTCTGAAAAGAAGACTTGTATGGTATTGTCCCGCATTTCAATAGGAACTTATTCCATGTTTTCCCCTTATTTTTATGAGTCTTTCACTAAATATCCTTCGCATTTACTTTTTGTTATGCTCCCTGGAAACTCCTTCGGTTTCCTGTCTACCATGCTCGTTCCCTACTACACGTCACAACTTATTTCGGCCCTTTTTCCTGACTTATTTCCGCCCTTATTGTTACTTTTCCCTTGTTTCACCTTTCTAAAAACGAGACTTGTATGGGTTTGTCCAAACTTGGTTATTTCCGCATTTCAATTTGATCTCGTTCCAAGTTTTTCCCTTAAGCTGTACGAGTCTTTCGCTAAATTTACTTCATATTTACTTTTGGTTCTGCTAACTACAAACTCCTTCTGGTTCCTGTCTACCAAGCTCGTGGCCTACTGCATATTACCACTTATTTCTGCCCATTTTCTGACTTATTTTCCGACCTTAAGCTTTTCCCTTATTTCTCCTTTCAGAAAACAAGACTAGTATGGTATTGTCCCGCATTTCAATTTGAACTTATTCCATTTTTTCCCCTTATTTTTATGAGTCTTTCACTAAAAATCCTTCGCATTTACTTTTTGTTATGCTCCCTGGAAACTCCTTCGGTTTCCTGTCTACCATGCTCGTTCCCTACTACACGTCACAACTTATTTCTGCCCTTTTCCTGACTTATTTCCGCCCTTATTGTTACTTTTCCCTTGTTTCACCTTTCTAAAAATGAGACTTGTATGGGTTTGTCCAAACTTGGTTATTTCCACATTTCAATTTGAACTCGTTCTAAGTTTTTCCCTTAAACTGTACGAGTCTTCCACTAAATTTACTTGACATTTACTTTTGGTTCTGCTGCCTGGAAACTCCTTCTGGTTCCTGTCTACCATGCTCGTGGCCTACTGCATATTACCACTTATTTCTGCCCTTTTTCTGACTTATTTTCCGACCTTATTATTGCTTTTCCCTTATTTCTCCTTTCTGAAAACAAGACTTTTACGGTATTGTCCCGCATTTGAATTGGAACTTATTCCATGTTTCCCCCATATTGTTATTAGTCTTTCACTAAATACCCTTCTCATTTACTTTTCGTTATGCTCCCTCGAAACTCCTTCGGTTTCCTGTCTACCATGCTCGTTCCATACTACACGTCAGACCTTATTTCTGCCCTTTTCCTGACTTATTCCGCCCTTATTGTTACTTTTCCCTTCTTTCACCTTTCTAAAAACGAGACTTGTATGGGTTTGTCCAAACTTGGTTATTTCCACATTTCAATTTGAACTCGTTCTAAGTTTTTCCCTTAAACTGTACGAGTCATCCACTAAATTTACTTGACATTTACTATTGGTTCTGCTGCCTGGAAACTCCTTCTGGTTCCTGTCTACCATGCTCGTGGCCTACTGCATATTACCACTTATTTCTGCCCTTTTTCTGACTTATTTTCCTCCCTTATTATTGCTTTTCCCTTATTTCTCTTTTCTGAAAACAAGATTTGTATGGTATTGTCAAAACTTGATTGTTTCCGCTTTTCAATTGGAACATATTCCATGTTTTCCCCTTAAGTTTATGAGTCTTTCACTAAACATCATTCGCATTTACTTCTCTTTATGCTCCCTGGAAACTCCTTCGGTTTCCTGTCTACCATGCTCGTTCCCTACAATTTCTCACGACTTATTTCATCCCTTTTCCTGACTTATTTCCGCTGTTATTATTGCTTTTCCCTTGTTTCACCTTTCTAAAAACGAGACTTGTATGGTTTTGTCTAAACTTGGTTATTTCCGCCATTCAATTTGATCTTGTTCCAAGTATTTCCCTTAAACTATACGAGTCTTTCATTAAAATTTACTTCACATTTAATTTTGGTTATGCTAACTGGAAACTCCTTCTGGTTCCTGTCTACCATGCTCGTGGCCTACTGCATATTACCACTTATTTCTGCCCCTTTTCTCACTTATTTTCCGACCTTATTATTGCTTTTCCCTTATTTCTCCTTTCTGAAAACAAGACTTGTATGGTATTGTCCCGAATTTCAATTGGAACTTATTCCATGTTTCCCCCTTATTTTTATGAGTCTTTCACTAAATATCCTTCGCATTTACTTTTTGTTATACTCCCTAGAAACTCCTTCGGTTTCCTGTCTACCATGCTCGTTCCCTACTACACGTCAGACCTTATTTCTGCCCTTTTCCTGACTTATTCCGCCCTTATTGTTACTTTTCCCTTGTTTCACCTTTCTAAAAACGAGACTTGTATGGGTTTTGTCCAAACTTGGTTATTTCCACATTTCAATTTGAACTCGTTCTAAGTTTTTCCCTTAAACTGTACGAGTCTTCCACTAAATTTACTTGACATTTACTTTTGGTTCTCGCCGCTCGGAAACTCCTTCGGTTCCTGTCTACCATGCTCGTGGCCTACCGCATATTACCACTTATTTCTGCCCTTTTTCTGACTTATTTTCCGACCTTATTATTGGTTTTCCCTTATTTCTCCTTTCTGAAAACAAGACTTGTACGGTATTGTCCCGCATTTCAATTGGAACTTATTCCATGGTTTCCCCTTAAGTTTATTAGTCTTTCCCTAAATATCCTTCGCATTTACTTCTGGTTATGCTCCCGGGAAACTCCTTTGGTTTCCTGTCTACCATGCTCATTCCCTACTACACCTCACGACTTATTTCTACCCTTTTCCTGACTTATTTCCGTCGTTATTGTTGCTTTTCCCTTGATTCACCTTTCTAAAAACGAGACTTATATGGTTTTGTCCAAACTTGGTTATTTCCGCATTTCAATTTGAATTCGTTCTAAGTTTTTCTCTTACACTATACGAGTCTTTCACAAAATTTACTTCACATTTACTTTTCGTTCTGCTACCTGCAAACCCCGTCTGGTTCCTGTCTACCATTCTCGTGGCCTAGTGCATATTACCACTTATTTAAGCCCTTTTTCTGACTTATTTTCCGACCTTATTATTGCTTTTCCCTTATTTCTCCTTTCTGAAAACAAGACTTGTACGGTATTGTCCCGCATTTCAATTGGAACTTATTCCATGTTTTCCCCTTAAGTTGATAGTCTTTCACTAAATATTCTTCGCATTTACTTCTTGTTATGTGAAGCTGGAAACTCCTTTGGTCTCCTGTCTACCATGCTCCTTCCCTACTACACCTCACGACTTATTTCTACCCTTTTCCTGACTTATTTTTCGACCTTATTATTGCTTTTCCCTTATTTCTCCTTTCTGAAAACAAGACTTGAAGGGTATTATCCCGCATTTTAATTGGAACTTATTCCATGTTTTCCCCTTAAGTTTATGGGTCTTTCCCTAAATATCCTTCGCATTTACTACTGGTTATGCTCCCTGGAAACTCCTTCGGTTTCCTGTCTACCATACTCGTTCCCTACTACACCTCACGACTTATTTCTACGCTTTTCCTGACATATTTCCACCGTTATTATAGTTTTTTCCTTGTTTCCCCTTTGTAAAAACGAGACTTGTATGGTTTTCTCTAAACTTGGTTATTTCCGCATTTCAATTTGATCTCGTTGCAAGTATTTCCCTTAAATTGTACGAGTGTTTCACTAAATTTACTTCACATTTACTTTTGGTTCTGCTACCTGGAAACCCCGTCTGGTTCCTGTCTACCATGCTCGTTGCCTACTGGATATTACCACTTATTTCTGCCCTTTTTCTGACTTATTTTCCGACCTTATTATTGCTTTTCCCTTATTTCTCCTTTCTGAAAACAATACTTGTATGGTATTGTCCTGCATTTCAATTGGAACTTATTCCATATTTTCCCCTTAAGTTTATGAGTCTTTCACTAAATATTCTTCGCATTTACTTCTTGTTATGCTAAGCTGGAAACTCCTTCGGTCTCCTGTCTACCATGCTCGTTCCCTATTGCACCTCACGACTTATTTCTACCCTTTTCCTGACTAATTTTCCGACCTTATTATTGCTTTTCCCTTATTTCTCCTTTCTGAAAACAAGACTTGTAGGGTATTTTCCCGCATTTCAATTGGAACTTATTCCATGTTTTCCCCTTAAGTTTATGAGTCTTTCCCTAAATATCCTTCGCATTTACTACTGGTTATGCTCCCTGGAAACTCCTTCGGCTTCCTATCTACCATGCTCGTTCCCTACTACACCTCACGACTTATTTCTACGCTTTTCCTGACTTATTTCCACCGTTATTATTGCTTTTTCCTTGTTTCACCTTTTTAAAAACGAGACTTGTATGGTTTTGTCTAAACTTGGTTATTTCCGCATTTCAATTTGATCTCGTTCCAAGTTTTTCCCTTACACTGTACGAGTCTTTCACTAAATTTACTTCACATTTACTTTTGGTTCTGCTACCTAGAAACCGCTTCTGGTTCCTGTCTACCATGCTCGTTCCCTACTACTCCTCATGACTTATTTCTACCCTTTTCCTGACTTATTTCCGTTGTTATTATTGCTTTCCCCTTGTTTCCCCTTTCTAAAAATGAGACTTCCATGGTTTTGTCTAAACTTGGTTATTTCCGCATTTCAATTTGATCTTGTTCCAAGTATTTCCCTTAAATTGTACGAGTCTTTCACTAAATTTACTTCACATTTACTTTTGGTTCTGCTGCCTGTAAACTCCTTCTGGTTCCTGTCTACCATGCTCGTGGCCTAATCCATATTACCACTTATTTCCTCGCCCTTTTCGACTTATTTTCCGCCCTTATTATTGTTTTTCCTTTATTTCTCTGTTCTGAAAACAAGACTTGTATGGTATTGTCTAAACTTGATTGTTTCCGCATTTCAATTGGAAGTTATTCCATGTTTTCCTCTTAAGTGGATGAGTCTGTTCCTAAATATCCTTCGCATTTACTTCTGGTTATGCTCCCTGGAAACTCCTTCGGTTTCCTGTCTACAATGCCCGTTCCCTACTACACCTCACGACTTATTTCTACGCTTTTCCTGACTTATTTCCGCCGTTATTATTGCTTTTTCCTTGTTTCACCGTTCTAAAAACGAGACTTGTATGGTTTTGTCTAAACTTGGTTATTTCCGCATTTCAATTTGATCTCGTTCCAAGTTTTTCCCTTACATTGTACGAGTCTTTCACTAAATTTACTTCACATTTACTTTTTGTTCTGCTACCTGGAAACTCCTGCTGGTTCCTGTCTACCATGCTTGTGGCTTACTGCAAATTACCACTTATTTCTGCCCTTTTTCTGACTTATTTTCCGACCTTATTATTCCTTTTCCCTTATTTCTCCTTGCTGAAAACAAGATTTGTATGGTATTGTCCCGCATTTCAATTGGAACTTCTTCCATGTTTTCCCCTTACGTTTATGAGTCTTTCCCTAAATATCCTTCGCATTTACTTCTGGTTATGCTCCCCGGAAACTCCTTCAGTTTCCTGTCTACCATGCTCGTTCCCTACTACACCTCACGACATATTTCTACCCTTTTCCTGACTTATTTCCGCCGTTATTATTACTTTTCCCTTGTTTCACCTTTCCAAAAACGAGACTTGTATGGTTTTGGCTAAACTTGGTTATTTCCGCCTTTCAATTTGATCTTGTTCCAAGTTTTTCCCTTAAACTGTACGAGTCTTTCACTAAATTTACTTCGCATTTACTTTTGGTTCTGCTGCCTGGAAACTCCTTCTGGTTCCTGTCTACCATGCTCGTGGCCTAATCCATATTACCACTTATTTCTGCCCTTTTTCGACTTATTTTCCGCCCTTATTATTGTTTTTCCTTTATTTCTCCGTTCTGAAAACAAGACTTGTATGGTATTGTCTAAACTTGATTGTTTCCGCATTTCAATTGGAAGTTATTCCATGTTTTCCTCTTAAGTTGATGAGTCTTTCCCTAAATATCCTTCGCATTTACTTCTGGTTATGCTCCCTGGAAACTCCTTCGGTTTCCTGTCTACCATGCCCGTTCCCTACTACACCTCACGACTTATTTCTACGCTTTTCCTGACTTATTTCCGTCGTTATTATTGCTTTTTCCTTGTTTCACCGTTCTAAAAACGAGACTTGTATGGTTTTGTCTAAACTTGGTTATTTCCGCCTTTCAATTTGATCTCGTTCCAAGTTTTTCCCTTACATTGTACGAGTCTTTCACTAAATTTACTTCACATTTACTTTTTGTTCTGCTACTCGGAAACTCCCCGCCGGTTCCCGTCTACCATGCTCGTGGCTTACTGCAAATTACCACTTATTTCGCCCTTTTTCGACTTATTTTCCGACCTTATTATTGCTTTTCCCTTATTTCTCCTTGCTGAAAACAAGATTTGTATGGTATTGTCCCGCATTTCAATTGGAACTTCTTCCATGTTTTCCCCTTAAGTTTATGAGTCTTTCCCTAAATATCCTTCGCATTTACTTCTCTGGTTATGCTCCCTGGAAACTCCTTCGGGTTCCTGTCTACCATGCTCGTTCCCTACTACACCTCACGACATATTTCTACCCTTTTCCTGACTTATTTCCGCCGTTATTATTACTTTTCCCTTGTTTCACCTTTCTAAAAATGAGACTTGTATGGTTTTGTCTAAACTTGGTTATTTCCGCCTTTCAATTTGATCTCGTTCCAAGTTTTTCCCTTAAACTGTATGAGTCTTTCACTAAATTTACTTCACATTTACTTTTGGTTCTGCTACTTGGAAACCCCGTCTGGTTCCTGTCTACCATGCTCGTGGCCTAGTGCATATTACCACTTATTTCTACCCTTTTTCTGACTTATTTTCCGACCTTATTATTGCTTTTCCCTTATTTCTCCTTTCTGAAAACAAGACTTGTATGGTATTGTCCCGCATTTCAATTGGAACTTATTCCATGTTTCCCCCTTAAGTTTATGAGTCTTTCAATAAATATTCTTTTCAGTTACTTCTTGTTATGCGAAGCTGGAAACTCCTTCGGTCTCCTGTCTACCATGCTCGTTCCCTACTACACCTCACGACTTATTTCTACCCTTTTCCTGACTTATTTCTGCCGTTATTATTGCTTTTCCCTTGTTTCACCTTTGTAAAAACGAGACTTGTACGGTTTTGTCTAAACTTGGTTATTTCCGCCTTTCAATTTGATCCCGTTCCATGTTTTTCCCTTACATTGTACGAGTCTTTCACTAAATTTACTTCACATTTACTTTTTGTTCTGCTACCTGGAAACTCCTGCTGGTTCCTGTCTACCATGCTCGTGGCTTACTGCAAATTACCACTTATTTCTGCCCTTTTTCTGACTTATTTTCCGACCTTATTATTGCTTTTCCCTTATTTCTCCTTGCTGAAAACAAGATTTGAATGGTATTGTCCCGCATTTCAATTGGAACTTCTTCCATGTTTTCCCCTTATGTTTATGAGTCTTTCCCTAAATATCCTTCGCATTTACTTCTCTGGTTATGCTCCCTGGAAACTCCTTCGGGTTCTCGTCTACCATGCTCGTTCCCTACTACACCTCACGACATATTTCTACCCTTTTCCCCGACTTATTTCCGCCGTTATTATTACTTTTCCCTTGTTTCACCTTTCTAAAAATGAGACTTGTATGGTTTTGTCTAAACTTGGTTATTTCCGCCTTTCAATTTGATCACTTTCCAAGTTTTTCCCTTAAACTGTACGAGTCTTTCACTAAATTTACTTCACATTTACTTTTGGTTCTGCTACTTGGAAACCCCGTCTGGTTCCTGTCTACCATGCTCGTGGCCTAGTGCATATTACCACTTATTTCTACCCTTTTTATGACTTATTTTCCGACCTTATTATTGCTTTTCCCTTATTTCTCCTTTCTGAAAACAAGACTTGTATGGTATTGTCCCGCATTTCAATTGGAACTTATTCCATGTTTCCCCCTTAAGTTTATGAGTCTTTCAATAAATATTCTTTTCAGTTACTTCTTGTTATGCGAAGCTGGAAACTCCTTCGGTCTCCTGTCTACCATGCTCGTTCCCTACTACACCTCACGTCTTATTTCTACCCTTTTCCTGACTTATTTCTGCCGTTATTATTGCTTTTCCCTTCTTTCCCCTTTGTAAAAACGAGACTTGCATGGTTTTCTCTAAACTTGGTTATTTCCGCATTTCAATTTTATCTCGTTCCAAGTATTTCCCTTAAATTGTACGAGTCTTTCACTAAATTTACTTCACATTTACTTTTGGTTCTGCTACCTGGAAACCCCGTCTGGTTCCTGTCTACCATGCTCGTGGCCTACTGCAAATTACCACTTATTTCTGCCCTTTTCTGACTTATTTTCCGACCTTATTATTGCTTTTCCCTTATTTCTCCTTTCTGAAAACAATACTTGTATGGTATTGTCCTGCATTTCAATTGGAACTTATTCCATATTTTCCCCTTAAGTTTATGAGTCTTTCACTAAATATTCTTCGCATTTACTTCTTGTTATGCGAAGCTGGAAACTCCTTCGGTCTCCTGTCTACCATGCTCGTTCCCTACTACACCTCACGACTTATTTCTACCCTTTTCCTTACTTATTTCCGCCGTTATTATTACTTTTCCCTTGTTTCACCTTTGTAAAAACGAGACTTGTACGGTTTTGTCTAAACTTGGTTATTTCCGCCTTTCAATTTGATCTCATTCCAAGTTCTTCCCTTAAATTGTACAAGTGTTTCACTAAATTTACTTCACATTTACTTTTGGTTCTGCTACCTGGAAACCCCGTCTGGTTTCTGTCTACCATGCTCGTGGCCTAGTGCATATTACCACTTATTTCTGCCCTTTTTTGGACTTATTTTCCGACCTTATTATTGCTTTTCCCTTATTTCTCCTTTCTGAAAACAAGACTTGTATGGTATTGTCCCGCAATTCAATTGGAACTTATTCCATGTTTTCCCCCTAAGTTTATGAGTCTTTCACTAAATATTCTTCGCATTTACTACTTGGTATGCGAAGCTGGAAACTCCTTCGGTCTCCTGTCTATCATGCTCGTTCCCTACTACACCTCACGACTTATTTCTACCCTTTTCCTGACTTATTTCTGCCGTTATTATTGCTTTTCCCTTGTTTCCCCTTTGTAAAAACGAGACTTGTATGGTTTTCTCTAAACTTGGTTATTTCCGCATTTCAATTTGTTCGTGTTCCAAGTATTTCCCCTAAATTGTACGAGTCTCACTAAATTTACTTCACATTTACTTTTGGTTCTGCTACCTGGAAACCCGTCTGGTTCCTGTCTACCATGCTCGTGGCCTAGTGCATATTACCACTTATTTCTGCCCTTTTTCTGACTTATTTTCCGACCTTATTATTGCTTTTCCCTTATTTCTCCTTTCTGAAAACAAGACTTGTATGGTATTGTCCCGCATTTCAATTGGAACTTATTCCATGTTTTCCCCCTATGTTTATGAGTCTTTCACTAAATATTCTTCGCATTTACTTCTTGTTATAGGAAGCTGGAAACTCCTTCGGTCTCCTGTCTATCATGCTTGTTCCCTACTACACCTCACGACTTATTTCTACCCTTTTCCTGACTTATTTCCGCCGTTATTATTGCTTTTCCCTTGTTTCCCCTTTGTAAAAACGAGACTTGTATGGTTTTCTCTAAACTTGGTTATTTCCGCATTTCAATTTGTTCGCGTTCCAAGTATTTCCCCTAAATTGTACGAGTCTCACTAAATTTACTTCACATTTACTTTTTGTTCTGCTACCTGGAAACCCCGTCTGGTTCCTGTCTACCATGCTCGTGGCCTAGTGCATATTACCACTTATTTCCGCCCTTTTTCTGACTTATTTTCCGACCTTATTATTGCTTTTCCCTTATTTCTCCTTTCTGAAAACAATACTTGTATGGTATTGTCCTGCATTTCAATTGGAACTTATTCCATGTTTTCCCCTTAAGTTTATGAGTCTTTCACTAAATATTCTTCGCATTTACTTCTTGTTATGCGAAGCTGGAAACTCCTTCGGTCTCCTGTCTACCATGCTCGTTCCCTACTACACCTCACGACTTATTTCTACCCTTTTTCTGACTTATTTTCCGACCTTATTATTGCTTTTCCCTTATTTCTCCTTTCTGAAAACAAGACTTGTATGGTATTGTCCCGCAATTCAATTGGAACTTATTCCATGTTTTCCCCCTATGTATATGAGTCTTTCACTAAATATTCTTCGCATTTACTTCTTGTTATGCGAAGCTGGAAACTCCTTCGGTTTCCTGTCTATCATGCTCGTTCCCTACTACACCTCACGACTTATTTCTACCCTTTTCCTGACTTATTTCCGCCGTTATTATTGCTTTTCCCTTGTTTCCCCTTTGTAAAAACGAGACTTGTATGGTTTTCTCTAAACTTGGTTATTTCCGCATTTCAATTTGTTCGCGTTCCAAGTATTTCCCCTAAATTGTACGAGTCTCACTAAATTTACTTCACATTTACTTTTTGTTCTGCTACCTGGAAACCGCGTCTGGTTCCTGTCTACCATGCTCGTGGCCTAGTGCATATTACCACTTATTTCCGCCCTTTTTCTGACTTATTTTCCGACCTTATTATTGCTTTTCCCTTATTTCTCCTTTCTGAAAACAATACTTGTATGGTATTGTCCTGCATTTCAATTGGAACTTATTCCATGTTTTCCCCTTAAGTTTATGAGTCTTTCACTAAATTTTCTTCGCATTTACTTCTTGTTATGCCAAGCCGGAAACTCCTTCGTCTCTCCCCGTCTACCATGCTCGTTCCCTACTACACCTCGGGACTTATTTCTACCCTTTTCCCCGACTTATTTTCCGACCTTATTATTGCTTTTCCCTTATTTCTCCTTTCTGAAAACAAGACTTGTAGGGTATTGTCCCGCATTTCAATTGGAACTTATTCCATGGTTTCCCCTTAAGTTTATGAGTCTTTCCCTAAATATCCTTCGCATTTACTACTGGTTATGCTCCCCGGAAACTCCTTCGGTTTCTCGTCTACCATGCTCGTTCCCTACTACACTTCACGACTTATTTCTACGCTTTTCCTGACTTATTTCCGCCGTTATTATTGCTTTTTCCTTGTTTCACCTTTCTAAAAACGAGACTTGTATGGTTTTGTCTAAACTTGGTTATTTCCGCATTTCAATTTGATCTTGTTCCAAGTTTTCCCTTACACTGTACGAGTCTTTCACTAAATTTACTTCTCATTTACTTTTGGTTCTGCTACCTGGAAACCGCTTCTGGTTCCTGTCTACCATGCTCGTGGCCTAGTGCATATTACCACTTATTTCTGCCCTTTTTCTGACTTATTTTCCGACCTGATTATTGCTTTTTCCTTATTTCCCCTTTCTGAAAACAATACTTGTATGGTATTGTCCTGCATTTCAATTGGAACTTATTCCATGTTTTCCCCTTAAGTTTATGAGTCTTTCACTAAATTTTCTTCGCATTTACTTCTTGTTATGCCAAGCTGGAAACTCCTTCTGTCTCCTGTCTACCATGCTCGTTCCCTACTACACCTCACAACTTATTTCTACCCTTTTCCTGACTTATTTTCCGACCTTATTATTGCTTTTTCCTTATTTCTCCTTTCTGAAAACAAGACTTGTATGGTATTGTCCCGCATTTCAATTGGAACTTATTCCATGTTTTCTCCTTAAGTTTATGAGTCTTTCCCTAAATATCCTTCGCATTTACTTCTGGTTATGCTCCCTGGAAACTCCTTCGGTTTCCTGACTACCATGCCCGTTCCCTACTACACCTCATGACTTATTTTTACGCTTTTCCTGACTTATTTCCGTCGTTATTATTGCTTTTTCCTTGTTTCACCTTTCTAAAAATGAGACTTGTATGGTTTTGTCTAAACTTGGTTATTTCCACATTTCAATTTGATCTCGTTCCAAGTATTTTCCTTAAATTGTATGAGTCTTTCACTAAATTTACTTCACATTTACTTTTGGTTCTGCTACCTGGACACGCCGTCTGGTTCCTGTCTACCATGCTCGTGGCCTTCTGCAAATTACCACTTATTTCTGCCCTTTTTCTGACTTATTTTCCGACCTTATTATTGCTTTTCCCTTATTTCTCCTTTCTGAAAACAAGACTTGTATGGTATTGTCCCGCATTTTAATTGGAACTTATTCCATGTTTTCCCCTTACGTTTATGAGTCTTTCCCTAAATATCCTTCGCATTTACTTCTGGTTATGCTCTCTGGAAACTCCTTTGGTTTCCTGTCTACCATGCTCGTTCCCTACTACACCTCATGACTTATTTCTACACTTTTCCTGACTTATTTCCAAAGTTATTATTGCTTTTCCCTTATTTCACCTTTCTAAAAACGAGACTTGTATGGTTTTGTCTAAACTTGGTTATTTCCGCATTTCAATTTGATCTCGTTCCAAGTATTTTCCTTAAATTGTACGAGTCATTCACTAAATTTACTTCACATTTACTTTTCGTTCTGCTACCTGGAAACCCCGTCTGGTTCCTGTCTACCATGCTCGTGGCCTTCTGGAAATTACCACTTATTTCTGCCCTTTTTCTGACTTATTTTCCGACCTTATTATTGCTTTTCCCTTATTTCTCCTTTCTGAAAACAATACTTGTATGGTAAAGTCCTGCATTTCAGTTGGAACTTATTCCATATTTTCCCCTTAAGTTTATGAGTCTTTCACTAAATATTTTTCGCATTTACTTCTTGTTAGGCGAAGCTGGAAACTCCTTCGATCTCTTGTCTAGCATGCTCGTTCCCTACTACACCTCACGACTTATTTCTACCCTTTTCCTGACTTATTTTCCGACCTTATTATTGCTTTTCCCTTATTTCTCCTTTCTGAAAACAAGACTTGTAGGGTATTGTCCCGCATTTCAATTGGAACTTATTCCATGGTTTCCCCTTAAGTTTATGATTCTTTCCCTAAATATCCTTCGCATTTACTACTGGTTATGCTCCCTGGAAACTCCTTCGGTTTCCTGTCTACCATGCTCGTTCCCTACTACACTTCACGACTTATTTCTACGCTTTTCCTGACTTATTTTCGCCGTTATTATTGCTTTTTCCTTGTTTCACCTTTCTAAAAACGACACTTGTATGGTTTTGTCTAAACTTGGTTATTTCCGCATTTCAATTTGATCTCGTTCCAAGTTTGTCCTTACACTGTACGAGTCTTTCACTAAATTTACTTCTCATTTACTTTTGGTTCTGCTACCTGTTAACCGCTTCTGGTTCCTGTCTACCATGCTCGTGGCCTAGTGCCCTTTTTCTGACTTATTTTCTGACCTTATTATTGCTTTTTCCTTATTTCTCCTTTCTGAAAACAATACTTGTATGGTATTGTGCTGCATTTCAATTGGAACTTATTCCATGTTTTCCCCTTATGTTTATGAGTCTTTCACTAAATATTCTTCGCATTTACTTCTTGTTATGCAAAGCTGGAAACTCCTTCGGTCTCCTGTCTACCATGCTCGTTCCCTACTACACCTCACGACTTATTTCTACTCTTTTCCTGACTTATTTTCCGACCTTATTATTGCTTTTCCCTTATTTCTCCTTTATGAAAACAAGACTTGTATGGTATTGTCCCGCATTTCAATTGGAACTTATTCCATGTTTTCCCCTTAAGTTTATGAGTCTTTCCCTAAATATCCTTCGCACTTACTTCTGGTTATGCTCCCTAGAATCTCCTTCGGTTTCCTGTCTACCATGCTCGTTCCCTACTACACTTCACGACTTATTTCTACGCTTTTCCTGACTTATTTCCACCGTTATTATCGCTTTTTCCTTGTTTCACCTTTCTAAAAATGAGACTTGTATGGTTTTGTCTAAACTTTGTTATTTCCGCATTTCAATTTGATCTGGTTCCAAGTTTTTCTCTTACACTGTACAAGTCTTTCACTAAATTTACTTCACATTTACTTTTTGTTCTGCTACCAGGAAATCCCATCTGGTTCCTGTCTACCTTGCTCGTGGCCTAGTGCATATTACCACTTATTTCTGCCCTTTTTCTAACTTATTTTCCGACCTTATTATTGCTTTTCCCTTATTTCACCTTTCTGAATACAAGACTTGTATGGTATTGTCCCGCATTTTAATTGGAACTTATTCCATGTTTTCCCCTTACGTTTATGAGTCTTTCCCTAAATATCCTTCGCATTTACTTCTGGTTATGCTCTCTCGGAAACTCCTTTGGTTTCTCGTCTACCATGCTTGTTCCCTACTACACCTCACGACTTATTTCTACGCTTTTCCTGACTTATTTCCAACGTTATTATTGCTTTTCCCTTATTTCACCTTTCTAAAAACGAGACTTGTATGGTTTTGTCTAAACTTGGTTATTTCCGCATTTCAATTTGATCTCGTTCCAAGTATTTTCCTTAAATTGTACGAGTCTTTCACTAAATTTACTTCACATTTACTTTTGGTTCTGCTACCTGGAAACCCCGTCTGGTTCCCCGTGTACCATGCTCGTGGCCTTCTGGAAATTACCACTTATTTCTGCCCTTTTTCTGACTTATTTTCCGACCTTGTTATTGCTTTTCCCTTATTTCTCCTTTCTGAAAACAATACTTGTATGGTATTGTCCTGCATTTCAATTGGAACTTATTCCATATTTTCCCCTTAAGTTTATGAGTCTTTCACTAAATATTCTTCGCAATTACTTCTTGTTATGCAAAGCTCGAAACTCCTTCGGTGTCCTGTCTACCATGCTCGTTCCCTACTACACCTCACGATTTATTTCTACCCTTTTCCTGACTTATTTTCCGACCTTATTATTGCTTTTCCCTTATTTCTCCTTGCTGAAAACAAGATTTGTATGGTATTGTCCCGCATTTCAATTGGAACTTCTTCCATGTTTTCCCCTTAAGTTTATGAGTCTTTCCCTAAATATCCTTCGCATTTACTACTGGTTATGCTCCCTGGAAACTCCTTCGGTTTCCTGTCTACCATGCTCGTTCCCTACTACACTTCACGACTTATTTCTACGCTTTTCCTGACTTATTTCCGCCGTTATTATTGCTTTTTCCTTGTTTCACCTTTCTAAAAATGAGACTCGTATGGTTTTGTCTAAACTTGGTTATTTCCGCATTTCAATTTGATCTCGTTCCAAGTTTTCCCTTACACTGTACGAGTCTTTCACTAAATTTACTTCTCATTTACTTTTGGTTCTGCTACCTGGAAACCGCTTCTGGTTCCTGTCTACCATGCTCGTGGCCTAGTGCATATTACCACTTATTTCTGCCCTTTTTCTAACTTATTTTCCGACCTTATTATTGCTTTTTCCTTATTTCTCCTTGCTGAAAACAATACTTGCATGGTATTGTCCCGCATTTCAATTGGAACTTATTCCATATTTTCCCCTTAAGTTTATGAGTCTTTCACTAAATATTCTTCGCAATTACTTCTTGTTATGCAAAGCTCGAAACTCCTTCGGTGTCCTGTCTACCATGCTCGTTCCCTACTACACCTCACGACTTATTTCTACCCTTTTCCTGACTTATTTTCCGACCTTATTATTGCTTTTCCCTTATTTCTCCTTTCGAAAACAAGACTTGTAGGGTATTGTCCCGCATTTCAATTGGAACTTATTCCATGGTTTCCCCTTAAGTTTATGATTCTTTCCCTAAATATCCTTCGCATTTACTACTTGGTTATGCTCCCCGGAAACTCCTTCGGTTTCCTGTCTACCATGCTCGTTCCCTACTACACTTCACGACTTATTTCTACGCTTTTCCCCGACTTATTTTCGCCGTTATTATTGCTTTTTCCTTGTTTCACCTTTCTAAAAACGACACTTGTATGGTTTTGTCTAAACTTGGTTATTTCCGCATTTCAATTTGATCTCGTTCCAAGTTTGTCCTTACACTGTACGAGTCTTTCACTAAATTTACTTCTCATTTACTTTTGGTTCTGCTACCTGTTAACCGCTTCTGGTTCCTGTCTACCATGCTCGTGGCCTAGTGCCCTTTTTCTGACTTATTTTCTGACCTTATTATTGCTTTTTCCTTATTTCTCCTTTCTGAAAACAATACTTGTATGGTATTGTCCTGCATTTCAATTGGAACTTATTCCATGTTTTCCCCTTATGTTTATGAGTCTTTCACTAAATATTCTTCGCATTTACTTCTTGTTATGCAAAGCTGGAAACTCCTTCGGTCTCCTGTCTACCATGCTCGTTCCCTACTACACCTCACGACTTATTTCTACTCTTTTCCCCGACTTATTTTCCGACCTTATTATTGCTTTTCCCTTATTTCTCCTTTATGAAAACAAGACTTGTATGGTATTGTCCCGCATTTCAATTGGAACTTATTCCATGTTTTCCCCTTAAGTTTATGAGTCTTTCCCTAAATATCCTTCGCACTTACTTCTGGTTATGCTCCCTAGAATCTCCTTCGGTTTCCTCATCTACCATGCTCGTTCCCTACTACACTTCACGACTTATTTCTACGCTTTTCCCCGACTTATTTCCACCGTTATTATCGCTTTTTCCTTGTTTCACCTTTCTAAAAATGAGACTTGTATGGTTTTGTCTAAACTTTGTTATTTCCGCATTTCAATTTGATCTGGTTCCAAGTTTTTCTCTTACACTGTACAAGTCTTTCACTAAATTTACTTCACATTTACTTTTTGTTCTGCTACCAGGAAATCCCATCTGGTTCCTGTCTACCTTGCTCGTGGCCTAGTGCATATTACCACTTATTTCTGCCCTTTTTCTAACTTATTTTCCGACCTTATTATTGCTTTTCCCTTATTTCACCTTTCTGAAAACAAGACTTGTATGGTATTGTCCCGCATTTTAATTGGAACTTATTCCATGTTTTCCCCTTACGTTTATGAGTCTTTCCCTAAATATCCTTCGCATTTACTTCTGGTTATGCTCTCTGGAAACTCCTTTGGTTTCCTGTCTACCATGCTTGTTCCCTACTACACCTCACGACTTATTTCTACGCTTTTCCTGACTTATTTCCAACGTTATTATTGCTTTTCCCTTATTTCACCTTTCTAAAAACGAGACTTGTATGGTTTTGTCTAAACTTGGTTATTTCCGCATTTCAATTTGATCTCGTTCCAAGTATTTTCCTTAAATTGTACGAGTCTTTCACTAAATTTACTTCACATTTACTTTTGGTTCTGCTACCTGGAAACCCCGTCTGGTTCCTGTGTACCATGCTCGTGGCCTTCTGGAAATTACCACTTATTTCTGCCCTTTTTCTGACTTATTTTCCGACCTTGTTATTGCTTTTCCCTTATTTCTCCTTTCTGAAAACAATACTTGTATGGTATTGTCCTGCATTTCAATTGGAACTTATTCCATATTTTCCCCTTAAGTTTATGAGTCTTTCACTAAATATTCTTCGCAATTACTTCTTGTTATGCAAAGCTCGAAACTCCTTCGGTGTCCTCTACCATGCTCGTTCCCTACTACACCTCACGATTTATTTCTACCCTTTTCCCCGACTTATTTTCCGACCTTATTATTGCTTTTCCCTTATTTCTCCTTGCCGAAAACAAGATTTGTATGGTATTGTCCCGCATTTCAATTGGAACTTCTTCCATGTTTTCCCCTTAAGTTTATGAGTCTTTCCCTAAATATCCTTCGCATTTACTACTGGTTATGCTCCCTGGAAACTCCTTCGGTTTCCTGTCTACCATGCTCGTTCCCTACTACACTTCACGACTTATTTCTACGCTTTTCCCCGACTTATTTCCGCCGTTATTATTGCTTTTTCCTTGTTTCACCTTTCTAAAAATGAGACTCGTATGGTTTTGTCTAAACTTGGTTATTTCCGCATTTCAATTTGATCTCGTTCCAAGTTTTCCCTTACCTTTGTACGAGTCTTTCACTAAATTTACTTCTCATTTACTTTTGGTTCTGCTACCTGGAAACCGCTTCTGGTTCCTGTCTACCATGCTCGTGGCCTAGTGCATATTACCACTTATTTCTGCCCTTTTTCTAACTTATTTTCCGACCTTATTATTGCTTTTTCCTTATTTCTCCTTGCTGAAAACAATACTTGCATGGTATTGTCCTGCATTTCAATTGGAACTTATTCCATATTTTCCCCTTAAGTTTATGAGTCTTTCACTAAATATTCTTCGCAATTACTTCTTGTTATGCAAAGCTCGAAACTCCTTCGGTGTCCTGTCTACCATGCTCGTTCCCTACTACACCTCACGACTTATTTCTACCCTTTTCCTGACTTATTTTCCGACCTTATTATTGCTTTTCCCTTATTTCTCCTTTCTGAAAACAAGACTTGTAGGGTATTGTCCCGCATTTCAATTGGAACTTATTCCATGGTTTCCCCTTAAGTTTATGATTCTTTTCCCTAAATATCCTTCGCATTTACTACTGGTTATGCTCCCTGGAAACTCCTTCGGTTTCCTGTCTACCATGCTCGTTCCCTACTACACTTCACGACTTATTTCTACGCTTTTCCTGACTTATTTTCGCCGTTATTATTGCTTTTTCCTTGTTTCACCTTTCTAAAAACGACACTTGTATGGTTTTGTCTAAACTTGGTTATTTCCGCATTTCAATTTGATCTCGTTCCAAGTTTGTCCTTACAGCATACGAGTCTTTCACTAAATTTACTTCTCATTTACTTTTGGTTACGCTGCATCGTTAACCGCTTCGGTTCCTTGTCTACCATGCTCGTGGCCTAGTGCCCTTTTTCCGACTTATTTTTCTCGACCTTATTATTGCTTTTTCCTTATTTCTCCTTTTCGAAAACAATACTTGTATGGTATTGTCCTGCATTTCAATTGGAACTTATTCCATGTTTTCCCCTTATGTTTATGAGTCTTTCACTAGATATTCTTCGCATTTACTTCTTGTTATGCAAAGCTGGAAACTCCTTCGGTCTCCTGTCTACCATGCTCGTTCCCTACTACACCTCACGACTTATTTCTACTCTTTTCCTGACTTATTTTCCGACCTTATTATTGCTTTTCCCTTATTTCTCCTTTATGAAAACAAGACTTGTATGGTATTGTCCCGCATTTCAATTGGAACTTATTCCATGTTTTCCCCTTAAGTTTATGAGTCTTTCCCTAAATATCCTTCGCACTTACTTCTGGTTATGCTCCCTAGAATCTCCTTCGGTTTCCTGTCTACCATGCTCGTTCCCTACTACACTTCACGACTTATTTCTACGCTTTTCCTGACTTATTTCCACCGTTATTATCGCTTTTTCCTTGTTTCACCTTTCTAAAAATGAGACTTGTATGGTTTTGTCTAAACTTTGTTATTTCCGCATTTCAATTTGATCTGGTTCCAAGTTTTTCTCTTACACTGTACAAGTCTTTCACTAAATTTACTTCACATTTACTTTTTGTTCTGCTACCAGGAAATCCCATCTGGTTCCTGTCTACCTTGCTCGTGGCCTAGTGCATATTACCACTTATTTCTGCCCTTTTTCTAACTTATTTTCCGACCTTATTATTGCTTTTCCCTTATTTCACCTTTCTGAAAACAAGACTTGTATGGTATTGTCCCGCATTTTAATTGGAACTTATTCCATGTTTTCCCCTTACGTTTATGAGTCTTTCCCTAAATATCCTTCGCATTTACTTGGTTATGCTCTCTCGGAAACTCCTTTGGTTTCTGTCTACCATGCTTGTTCCCTACTACACCTCACGACTTATTTCTACGCTTTTCCTGACTTATTTCCAACGTTATTATTGCTTTTCCCTTATTTCACCTTTCTAAAAACGAGACTTGTATGGTTTTGTCTAAACTTGGTTATTTCCGCATTTCAATTTGATCTCGTTCCAAGTATTTTCCTTAAATTGTACGAGTCTTTCACTAAATTTACTTCACATTTACTTTTGGTTCTGCTACCCGGAAACCCCGTCGGTTTCTGTGTACCATGCTCGTGGCCTTAGGAAATTACCACTTATTTCGCCTTTTTCGACTTATTTTCCGACCTTGTTATTGCTTTTCCCTTATTTCTCCTTTCGAAAACAATACTTGTATGGTATTGTCCCGCATTTCCAATTGGAACTTATTCCATATTTTCCCCTTAAGTTTATGAGTCTTTCACTAAATATTCTTCGCAATTACTTCTTGTTATGCAAAGCTCGAAACTCCTTCGGTGTCTGTCTACCATGCTCGTTCCCTACTACACCTCACGATTTATTTCTACCCTTTTCCGACTTATTTTCCGACCTTATTATTGCTTTTCCCTTATTTCTCCTTGCTGAAAACAAGATTTGTATGGTATTGTCCCGCATTTCAATTGGAACTTCTTCCATGTTTTCCCTTAAGTTTATGAGTCTTTCCCTAAATATCCTTCGCATTTACTCTTGGTTATGCTCCCTGGAAACTCCTTCGGTTTCTCGTCTACCATGCTCGTTCCCTCTTACACTTCACGACTTATTTCTACGCTTTTCTGACTTATTTCCGCCGTTATTATTGCTTTTTCCTTGTTTCACCTTTCTAAAAATGAGACTCGTATGGTTTTGTCTAAACTTGGTTATTTCCGCATTTCAATTTGATCTCGTTCCAAGTTTTCCCTTACACTGTACGAGTCTTTCACTAAATTTACTTCTCATTTACTTTTGGTTCTGCTACCTGGAAACCGCTTCTGGTTCCTGTCTACCATGCTCGTGGCCTAGTGCATATTACCACTTATTTCTGCCCTTTTTCTAACTTATTTTCCGACCTTATTATTGCTTTTTCCTTATTTCTCCTTTCTGAAAACAATACTTGCATGGTATTGTCCTGCATTTCAATTGGAACTTATTCCATGTTTTCCCCTTAAGTTTATGAGTCTTTCACTAAATATTCTTCGCATTTACTTCTTGTTATGCAAAGCTGGAAACCCCTACTACACCTCACGACTTATTTCTACGCTTTTCCTGACTTATTTCCAACGTTATTATTGCTTTTCCCTTATTTCACCTTTCTAAAAACGAGGCTTGTATGGTATTGTCCCGCATTTCAATTGGAACTTATTCCATGTTTTCCCCTTAAGTTTATGAGTCTTTCCCTAAATATCCTTCGCATTTACTTCTGGTTATGCTCCCTGGAAACTCCTTCGGTTTCATGTCTACCATGCCCGTTCCCTACTACACGTCATGACTTATTTCTACGCTTTTCCTGACTTATTTCCGCCGTTATTATCGCTTTTTCCTTGTTTCACCTTTCTAAAAATGAGACTTGTATGGTTTTGTCTAAACTTGGTTATTTCCGCATTTCAATTTGATCTCGTTCCAAGTTTTTCTTTTACACTGTACAAGTCTTTCACTAAATTTACTTCATATTTACTTTTTGTTCTGCTACCTGGAAATCCCATCTGGTTCCTGTCTACCTTGTTCGTGGCCTAGTGCATATTACCACTTATTTCTGCCTTTTTCTAACTTATTTTCTGACCTTATTATTGCTTTTCCCTTATTTCTCCTTTCTGAAAACAAGACTTGTATGGTATTGTCCCGCATTTTAATTGGAACTTATTCCATGTTTTCCACTTACGTTTATGAGTCTTTCCCTAAATATCCTTCGCATTTACTTCTGGTTATGCTCTCTGGAAACTCCTTTGGTTTCCTGTCTACCATGCTTGTTCCCTACTACACCTCACGACTTATTTCTACGCTTTTCCTGAATTATTTCCAACGTTATTATTGCTTTTCCCTTATTTCACCTTTCTAAAAACGAGACTCGTATGGTTTTGTCTAAACTTGGTTATTTCCGCATTTCAATTTGATCTCGTTCCAAGTTTTCCCTTACACTGTACGAGTCTTTCACTAAATTTACTTCTCATTTACTTTTGGTTCTGCTACGCGAAACCGCTTCTGGTTCCTGTCTACCATGGTCGTGGCCTAGTGCATATTACCACTTATTTCTGCCCTTTTTCTAACTTATTTTCCGACCTTATTATTGCTTTTTCCTTATTTCTCCTTTCTGAAAACAATACTTGCATGGTATTGTCCTGCATTTCAATTGGAACTTATTCCATGTTTTCCCCTTAAGTTTATGAGTCTTTCACTAAATATTCTTCGCATTTTTACTTCTTGTTATGCAAAAACTGGAAACCCCTACTACACCTCACGACTTATTTCTACGCTTTTCCTGACTTATTTCCAACGTTATTATTGCTTTTCCCTTATTTCTCCTTGCTGAAAACAAGACTTGTATGGTATTGTCCCGCATTTCAATTG